>JAPMOR010075366.1:76118-122069 GCA_026543865.1 Argiope aurantia
ACAATTCATAAAATGTAATCAATTAATCTCAATCATTACATCATTTTAATAATACGCATACGGATTTCTTATAACTAAATCATTGATACATTATTCTGACTATTTTATATTTTGCATTTCTCGGATATCTTTCTATACTAAAAATGTATCATTTCTTGTTCATTGGCAGTAGCATTATTTTATTTTCATGCATATGGCTCTATACTTAAATCATTTCAATTTTTCGGGTATTCTGTGTTGAAATTTTTTTAAGCATAATTTTTTTAAAAATAAGAAATGAATATGTTACTAGCCGTCGTCCTGGCATAGGGGTAACGCGTCTTCCCCGTTTTCAGGGTATCATGGGTTCGAGTCCCGATTCGGGCATGGTTGTTCTTCATCTTTTCTATATGTGGAATGTGTGAGTGTGCCCCCTTGTAAAAAGGGGTTGTGCAAGCGAATGCGATGCGTGATTAGCTAAAACGTATTCTTGGCCCTAATTGGCGCTACTAAAAAAACAAGAGATGCACTCTCAGTTCAAAATCACTGATTTTGTCAGCGAGCTTGTCCATGGCAAGTGCTATTAGAAGCAACAACAATATATTGCTAATATCAGAGACGTTATGCTTTATAGCAGAAAAGCGAAAATTTTCTTTCTTTTATGAAAATACAGGAAATAAAAATGCCTTGATTAGCACGAAATGCGTATATTTAATTTATATAAAATCTTGTTATTTGCTAAATAGTGCACCTTCAGATGAAAATTAGCAGCATATGCTGTAATTTTGGGAGCAGGACATTCCGGACATAATTTTTCTTTAAAACACTCGATGCAATTCAAAAATCACTTTCTAAAACAAGGAAACAATTTCGCAAAGGTCGAATCTTCTGAGAATAATTGTAAATTTTGGAACCCAAATGGAAAGAGAAAAAAATTATGCATGAACGTTAAAAGATTTATCATAAGAAAAAAAGAATATTTTATTGTAGATGTATTTGTTTAAAAAATGAAAAAAATCGTTGATGCGTGGAGAGGGATAATTCATTGAGTATAAGCATTCAATTTTCTTCTTTACATTCTGCATGGGTCATTATTTTAAATTTTTTTTCTCTATACGTAATTAATTGAATAAAAACACTTAATTTTCTTCTTTGTTCTCATGTGTCTTTTTTGCTTTTATTAAATTTTTTTCTAGACGTAATTCATTGAGTAAAAGCATGCAATTTTCTTTTTTCTGCTCATTTTCTTTAACATTTTCTCTAAACGTATCAAGTCATACATATCTTTGTGATAATAATCTTGCAAAGAGAATTTAATTCCATAGAAGTTTTCCGTTCAAGGAAGCAAATCGTTTTAGAGTAAAATATCCTTCAAGATAGAATAAATATTATATTCAACCTTTTTTTCTATCTTGAAAGAGCTAAAACAAAATTTTAGCTACCTTTAGAAAATCTGTCATGCAAAAGAAAAAGGAAAAGCGTTCCCTAAATCGTGATGCAATAAAAGAAAATACTTTTCTGTAATAAAACATTCAGAGCATTCTGTGATGTACAGAACTTAAGAAAAAAAAAGTTTATCATAGTAGATACGACATTACAGAAACCTTACAACTAGTTTATTTCAACCTTGCAGGGAAACTGGAATAGTTAGCTACTCCATCAACTGTTGAAATGTTACACCTACATAGTAAGTAGATAACGCACAAAAAGGCTGCCCGGAATAAATAAACGCTCTTTCTGCTGCTATACAGCATGGCTACTTCCGAGTAGAGCATGCATTATTTAATATTTGTGCTCTGTCATTCATGGCAGTCTTTCCGTAGAAGGATAATAGATGGATAACTTGAAAGAAGAGAAGATCGGAACCTACAATTTGATCCTATTTTATCGCATCGTTGTTTGATTCCTGCTACAATATTTAATAGCTGTTTCTGATAGTAAAAGTGGGATGTTTTAATATGACACCTCACACAACCTACGTAACAAAACACTAGACTAAACACGTATAGCGTGGAAATAAAGAATTTTCAACTAAAATTTAACATGATAATGCATTCGTTCCTCGTAATGTGAAGCAATTTTTTTCTATAGAATCCATGTAAAAAAGGATAAAACGTTGCATTCCGAAAAATATACTCAAACAAATTTATAATATTGCAGTTTATTGTTTATAATTCATGCTTTCTTGTAAGAAAATCATTTAAACACATTTATCTTTGACTAAGATTTAAAATTTGGCTTAATTATTGTTATATATTATTTATATATTACTATAGTTTTATCGTTAAATGGATTTGTTGAATGCATAGTTATTGCCTTATCAAAGTGAGGCTTTTCAACATGCGATGCGATAATTTCCTATGATTTCAGTATCACCTTTATGTTACAATAAATTTGTTGTTTCGTTGCGTCTATTATTTTTTCCCTCTTTACCAGTCTCCTCCGAAGCCTTTTGCTGTGACACAGAATGTAGCCCCATAAGCTCTTTGGAAGTTCTGGCTATATTCTTTCACCAGATTATCGATATTGTTGCTATACCATCTAGTTCCATAATCTTTACTAGACACACAATTTTGTCGATTAAATCTTTACAGGGGATTTCTTAAACCCTTCAGAGTCATTTTTGACGTGCTATCCTGCCAAAACTTTTTCTATGTCAATAAAACGTTTCTTTTCAAACGAGAGCTCAACACAGACTGATACAAGACAATTCTGCATGTGACATCACTATGTCTTCTAGCCATTCTTTCTGCGAAACAACGCTCGTTCAGCGAGCTACTTTTTTACATTTTGTTTTGTTAGTTATACTTGTCACTGTTTCTGCGAAGTGTTCGTTAAGCGAGATTTGTTTGATATTTAATCTTCTGATTGATGCTGCAGTTCGTGTGTTTAGAAGTTTTCTAGGATTTTATAAAAAGGTAAAACAGCCTCTTGGTGCTTTCAGCATTACTTAAAACTTTTAGAAAAATTATCTTGAGAAGTAAGAAAATTCTAATATAGAGCATCAATAACTTTTAAAATAACTTTAATAACTTTGTAAAAAAAATTTTATAACTTAAATAAAGAAACTTTTGAAATAATTGCAGAAATCTGCATTTTTTTCTTAATAAATTTAGCTTAATTTTACTTCCTTTTCGTTTTTTTATTCTATTTAAATAATGTAACGTAAAATTAAATAAGAAAAATTAATATGGTAAATAAATTAGTCTAACCCGCTTTAAAATAATATGCGAGGAATTTTCTCAAAAGAGTTATGGGTCACACATGGATCACAACAATCTTCGCACATCTAGCTATAATGGTTGCTTATACATACGGTTCAAACTTGAAGAGCGTTTTGTTTAAATTCCTATTCATATTGATTTCAATTTCTGATGATGGTTCCAAATTTTTGATCATTTGATCTTTCAGCAGCATTTCAGAAAGTTTTAATATTTTTTTTTTGGGGGGGGTGTATATTTTTATTTAGATTTGAATTATTTCAAATAAAAATGAGTAAGTTCATTTTATAAAAAAATAATCCTGTCTCTTTTCTTACTTATTTGAATAAAAACTCAACAGAAATGGATTTTTTTCAGAAAAACTGAAAAATGCTCGATTTATATTTGCTTGTCATATTCCTTTAAAAAAATATGTTTCATAAAAATTTTAAATTTGATAATGAAGGTCAAAAATTAAAAAAGAAACTCTTTTTTAAAACTGGAGCATTAATAACCATGCATTTTTGAATTTTTTCGGAAAAAATCATTTTTTAATTTCATTGAAATTTTTATTTGAAATAGAGATAGCCATATTATACATATTAGATGTTTCCATTTCAAATATATTCACACATTCACATAATCTAGTTGTGCCCAGTTGCTAATTTCTTAACAAATGGTAATAGGCATAGACATCTTATTGGAAAAATGCTTTAAATCAAGCAAAGAAATTTTTTTTGTATTATTTAGGGACAATAAATGTTATTCTGAAATAATTAAATTTTATATAGTCATCTGTACAAAAATTTAATTTTTATATAGTCATCTGCTTCTATTTCCTAATCAGTCTTTTAGTCATTCGTCTAAGTTCCTCCCTCTGCAAATCAAATAAAATTCACTATGTTATTAAGTTTGATATCAAGATTTGTACAACTAAATTCTGAAATCCCCAAAACTCGATTAGAGAGAGTAGCATGCAAATTGTAATTTCGCATTAAAGAATTATTAGATTCAGAATTGTTTCGATTACTTTTGAAGAGAAAATATTACTAATAACCTCGTAAAAACCTTTAATAATAAAATATTTTCTTGGATCAATATACACTCTTTTTTTTATTAAGGAGATCTTGATTTGAAATTTAAAGACAAATTATACGTCCCTGGCAGTAAGAAAATTATATTAGCATACTATAAATTTGGTCCCAAGTGCTTTGTATTGCGAATAGTTGGTGAAAAATTTGTAAGAATATTAGGATCATTTTTCTTAAATGATGCTTTAACGTTTGCCATACACACCGCTATTGTATCTGTAATTATTTGAAGCAGGCGCTAGCTCATTACGGGGCAAGTAAATGGTTTCAGTACGATGTGGTATTAGTTCACAAAACTTTTCACCCATGAAATTTCCCAGACATAAGTACATTTAGAAGTAATGTCACCGGAGTGGTCCCTGTAATCACCAGATATAAGTCCATTAGATTACTTCTTTTGGTTTACTTTGGAATTACTTAAATAAAAGTCACGATTAAAGTAGATTTCAGAAACCATATTACCACACCATATAAATTTATTACACTATTATAATATCACATGATATATACTACACTATATAATATTACATGATGTATATTTAGTTAGGGTTTTGCTTTTTAAGTTTCTCTATATGGGTATTATTTTTGAAACAACGCGATTTTACACACAAAAAAAACATTGTTTTTTAATATTAATATATTGTTAATTTAATATTAATATATTTTATAACTAATTATGGGTTTATACATGATCTGCATAAAAAAGAAAAGAAAAAAAAAGAGCCAGTGAAAATCGGTCTTCCAGGTGCTGTTACATAATATGCTTTTTTTTTTCTTTTTTTTTTTGTAATTTTGACGAAGGAAATCAATTCAAGCAAATATTACTGAAAAGTAGCATTTATTTCAAGATTATAAAATTATTTAATGCAATCATATTTAAAGTAAACCATTTCATTTATTTTAAAAATTGATTTAGTTCTGTTCATCATGCTGTTGACGCACACGCTGTGCTGTTTTTAATTAGCTTTTGCATAGAAGTTGAAAATTTGTTTTATATTTTTCTGTTGATTATTTGAGTAAATAATAAAGTTGTAATGACATTTTTAATTTTTTCCTACATTTTTCTTTCTTAATATTATCCACCTTCATTTTCTATAGACAGTGAACAAAAAACAAAACCAGACGTAACAAATTGAGGTAGACTCCATCGATTAATGTTTCAATCAGTTTCGAAACCTTTTTCATTTTGAATCTCTCTGAATAGAAAAAGATATAAAAATGTCATCTATAAAATATATTCAAATGGCATTTAATACCATTCATTCTTAAATCAATTTCAACGGAATTTCTCGGATAACATCTTAATCCAGAGAATAATCGAATTTGAATATGAAAAGAAATTTCTCTTTTCAGACGATTCCAAACTGAAGAGAAATCCCCATTTCCTTCTTTTGTTTGAAAATATGAGGCCGTTTCAGACTTCAAAGTATCACTTTTTCGCCTTGACAAGCCTGTCCCAGTGATCATCTCGTCTCAAATCCCGCTTGAAAAATAAAAAATGGTTATTTCCTGCTCCAGTGAAATGTAAATCTCTTTTTTCCGGAGCAATATCGCCCACTGGAACAACCCTTCTTCCCCTTCTACTGAATCGGAAATTGATCCGAATAATGTAACAGGTAGAGTAAATCGGCTGTAGAGAAGGGGTCTCAAACGATAAACAGGCTGTTAGAAAACGAGACTTCTGGACGAAAACGGATGATAATCGTTTTCCGCTATTGGCGTATTTTGTAGGAAGTTATTTATATACATTGTTCTACAATTCATCATTATTTAATGCCTGACAGGAAAGCAATAATTTTGAAGACTATTGCAGCAAATACATGCTCTTAAAGGTGTAAAAATATTTTTCTACAATGTTCATAATAAATTTATTGAAATAATAACTTCTTAAGCGAATTTGTCAGTCGTGCCTTAAAGATATCTTCACTGAGAATTTCAAATGAGATTGCTTTGAAGAACAATGCAAATGTATATTTTTATGATGTCGTGAGCCCAAAAACATCCCATTTATGTAGTGTGGAATTCTGGGGAAAGAAAGACAGTTCTTTTCTTAATTAGTTTGATTTATTTTAAAAAAATATTATTTTATGTCATTGATTGTATTTTTGATAGGGTATCTAATCACGATTCATTCAAGTCACCTGAGGTAAAGATCTGAGTAGATTTAGCTACTGTCTCGTAAGTTATCATGAAAAAGATAGCTGGATTTTTGTTAGGTTTTATTCCAGCAGCCAGCTGGTGGCATTGAGTAATATGCTGTTACAACAAAGCAAATGATAGGGGAAGAAGAATAACAAAGCCAGGGAAATAATTGGATTTTAACACGAATTTAATAATACACATTTTATATTCCCATCTTGAATATTTTTCTGAAAATCTTGGTGTGTTGAAAGAGGAATAATGAAACGATTTTGATAAACTATAAAAGTCCTGAAAAACCATAGGAATTGGAATTTGAAAATGGCTGCAAATTATTATTGAGGGTTTGAAAGATACATAAACTTAGTTTTAATATCTGTAGAGCATAAGCACTCCCTTGAATGAAGGTAAAATAAATTTGTCTAATTTTGATAATTTCCATTAGAATTTTTAGAAATGACTTTTTATTAAAAATGTGAATAAATGATCGAACATTTTGTGCAATGCATATTCGAGTGTTTTTAAAAATATTTCAAATTCATAATCTTCAGTTTCACAGTTCTAAAAAATCTCCTATGTGATGCAAAAAATAAATATTACATTTGAAATCGGCATAACAGATATTAAATAATTTGTATAAATTAATGCTAACTCCAAGGAAAGAAAATTAAATTTTGAATGTCTACTTAATCAATAAAAATAAAAAAAAACAATTAAATTCTTTTTTTATTAGCGCATTGAGCTTCATGGGTCAGCAGAGAAGCCTTGAACATCATTGATATATAACTGCGACATTAACCTATGATGCGAATTTTTCTTTTTCACTGAATCTATTGTTTTATCCTGAGCGAGTTCTCTGGCGCTTAATTTCAGGCATACGATTAAAGAAAATTTAATTTTTGTTTTAGGCGCGTTTCTTCCTTACTGACTGAAACCAAAATTTAGCATAGAACTATAATTATAATGAAAAAATTACATACCAAATTTGATATATTTAAATCGTTGCGTTTTTGAGTTATTGCATTTCCAGATTTCTGAAAATACAGACCGACAGATCATCAACCCCTATTGGGATATAGCTCAAAATTTGGAAGGTGTCTTATATTCGTACCTTAACTTATATTCGAGCAGTCGAACAGACTGATTTCCTATAAAAGATTTAACTCAAAATATTATTAAAATTTGCAAATATACTGTCAAGACCATATATCACATTTCATCCTACCAAGTCAATGAGGTTCTTGATTTATATTTGTCCCAGATAGATAGACAGATGAATAGACGGGCAGAATGAAAAAAATGTCGTTTTTCGAACTCGGTGTGGTCTAAAACCTGGACATTCGTCAGAATCTCGTTCACATTTTTTGACGATTATAATATTTTTTCTATACTTCGTAATACGAAGAAGCAACACCATAACACACATATACGCTTTTTCTTCCGCCGTGATATCGCAATTATAAAACTGGTCGGCATTGATAAGTTGGTATCAGTTGACAGTTACCATTCTTGAGAGATCCTTTAAGAATGGCAACTGTCTCTACTACCTTTGTGGAAACGGGATTTTTTTCTCACAGGATGGCTGAAAACAGTTCGTTTCTTTACATTTCATTCCTATATTTCAACATCACTTATCCTCGACTGGACGTCTTCAAAGTCATTTGAAAATCAAAAATTTCCATTGATATTATAGTGAGGAAACAGCAATATAGTAGAAGCAATTTAATTAATAAATTGCTGTTGCTGTTAATACCTGCGATCTTCTGCTAATTGCAGGTATTTTTTTGTTAGTAGATATGCACTAGAGTGACTAGGTAACACTCCTTCTGGTGAGCAAATTTGAATTTTTTTCATTTGCTGAATGTTTTACCAATGTTACCTTAAAGTAGTTCATATAGTTTTGCTCTTTTTCGATGAATGGCTGTGGTTATATATGACTCTGGATGGAGAGATTTAGTTTAGGACATCCTGTAATATAATATGACTTTTTACATTTATAATATATTTTAATTTCAGAACACATATTGCTGTGGAATTTCTTTAAAGTGTTGTTTTTTGAGCCCTTCCTTTACTTTACTTTAATATCCATACCTTTTTTTACTTTAATATCCATATTTTGGATAAAAGGAAATTATTTTCAATTTTTAGTATATCATCAAAAAAGAGTATGTTTGAACTTATTTTTTCTATTTTCTGTATTCATCTTTAATGTGTTTCATAATTCCTTTTATTTCAATATATTTCAAAGCTATTAAAATAATATTATTATATATCATTAATTTTTAAAAATATAAATAATAAAAATTAAATATTAATGAAATCAAAATTTATTTTTTTTAAAACTTAACACACTTAAATCTATAATAAATTTCAAATATAAATAATAATATTTTAAAGATATTAATCGTTTTTTAAACCCCATATTGCCTTTTACTTGAAAAAAAATTTGAATTTAATTAATTTGCAAGTAAAAAAAATGAATTATCTTAAAATTTGAATGCATCTCATTATTGTAAGAAACTTTAATGTAAAATGTAACAAATTTTACATTAAGAAATGAGTAAAAAAATTCAGTTACAAAAATTTTAACTTTATAAATATTAGCAAAAACACTCTTCAAATGAAATTATATAAAAATGAGATAAAATAATTCTTTTCACAATTATAAGTAGAGGCAGTTTACCAATGATTAAAAAAGTAACATTTCAAATAAAGCATGAAATATAGAAATGCAAAATTTACGAATAATCTTAAGTTGCATAGTTCGTGAAGAATTTTCATCAAACTTCATTTTAATAAGAGAGTTTAAGGAGATCTCAAGAGATCCAAGCATGATCACTGCCTAGAATATTTCAACATTTAAATATTCATTTCAGGATTTGCCTTGTGGCTTAAGGTGGAATTCCTATGAACCAAAGTGATTTGAGATTTAGTCGCAGCTTCAAGATTCGCACACGAATATAGTTAGGTCGAAAATATGATGAGACATTCAAATTTAAATTCAAAATTTCAAATAAGGCAATATGGAATTCGTCGTGTCCGTTTTATAGAATAAGAAGTGTTTTATTCTCATTTTCATTCATTTAGATATCATTTAGATATCTAGAATGAAAAAAAATCATTATAAATACTTTATCTTGAATAAGATAATTTTCAAGAACTAAGTATAATCTTAATTTTACCTTAATAATATTTCTTGTTGTGCTTATATAATAAAGCTTGCCGCCCTTGACGTCCAGCTGGTTCATCATGATTAATACTTGTGAAAGTTTCAATTAAATATTTTCTGTAACTTGATCCGAATGGCTTCTCCAACAAAATATTTTTAAGCATCAGACTTTACTAGTCATATAACTCAAAAGTCATATAATTATTTAAAGTCATACACAGCTCTGTTCATTTTGCGTTGCATTTTACTATTTTTTTTTTTTTTTTTTGGCACCACCTCTAAAAGTTTAACATTAATTTGTTACAAAGGAATTAAACTTCAATTATTGCAAAACTTTTTTTTTTGCTGAAACAATTCATGATGTTTTTTTTAAAAAAAATATGAATGTAGCAAATATCATCTTTCAGCCTTGAAGTTTTATGGGTAATATAGAATATTTTTCATACACAGTTTAGAACATTTAAACAACGTATGAAAGATCTATTTAAAACACCTGCATATTATTTCTTCATATGCGTACGATAAGTTAGATAAGTGTATTCGCGAAACCAAGCAACTATCTTAATTAGATATACTAACTGAAATATTTATGTAATCAAGATTTAACACTAAACCATCGCGGCTCAAATCAATTTTACTAGCACTAATACTATATACTTCTTAAGAGGAATCATTCCATATTCTTCATTAATATCTACTAAACGTACCATAGGAATATTAATTGTCAATGCAAGAACTATAGTTAAATACGAATAATTTGTTAAATGAATATATTTCATGACTGAATGAATTCATTTATTCAACGAAAAAATGTATAATTGAATAGTTCAGTGTCGCAGCCAACTAAGGTAAAAATATTAAAATGTTGGAAAATTAAAAACCAAGCGATTTAAAAAAAAAAATCATTAAATTTTCTTACCAAATGAAAATTAAATGCTTACAACAAGACTTTACTTAAATAGTTAATCTTTAGAATGCAAAAGTAGTATTAAAACCTTTTTTGAAAAGAAATTAACTCGTACTATTTCTGAATTCAATTATTTATGCACCAATGGAGGTAAAAAAATTTATGTGTTTCAAGGATGCAGCCTATACTAGTTTTTTTCCTGTACTCCAAAACAATAATTATAAAAATATTCCCTTTTTTATTTATTCTGATTTCCACTTCTCATTGCAATTGACCCATATAACATACGTACAAATATATGTCCGCAATTTTCAGTTCGATGCCATATATCATTACATCCTCATATCGATATACTTTTGAGATGTAAAATCCGTCAATTCCTCACAAGAAGGGAATACTCAAAACAAAGACTCATGGTTGTAATAAAGAATCGAAAAATACTTTCTGACACTTCTGACATTCGCCATCTGGAGAAAAGAACTGCTCGAATAATAATAAAAATAAAAAGTTGCAAAAGATATAATAACTTTTCCAGAGTTGTCAGATATGTCACTGTGAAAAACCATTCTCGAACAGAAGAACTGATAGTCGTTGACAATATAAATTACTTTGTCATCAAAATCTATCTACAAAACAGTTTGACGTCGCAAAAATCGAATCTCTGATATTGCGAGTAGGAAACTCATTTCTTGCCCTTTGTTGGCTCTTGTTAACGTTTGAATGAAAGCATTCTTCATCGAAACCAAGAGAATATATATATATATTTTATATTCATTCGCTTACGTGTATATTTTTTACTCAACAATTGTTTTATTCTAAATCAAAATTTAAATTTTATTTCTAAAGAAGTTACAGATGCTCTGCATTTGTTACCATTAGCACATTCCATTTGTCTAGAATTGTCTTTGAATACGGACATATGATAAAAGGAAAACGTGACACAGTCGTTTAGCATCTGTTTGTTGTTCAAAGCAACTATAATCTATATCTATATCTATACTTATAATAAAGCTCAATGTGTGTGTGTGTGTGTGTGTTTGCGCTCTAAAGCCAGACCATTCAACCTACAGCTTTTTTTTTTTTTTTTTTTTTTGATACCTTGGAGGCCGGGAATGTGCACCTGGGGGTTATTTTTTCGAATTTTTAATTATAATTTTATTTATTTAAAAATTAAGCGAAATTTTGACGTGTTTCTGCTATAACTGCCGAAAATATTACCGCACAAAAAAGATTTTTACATGAAGTTAAAGATAAAAAATTTATCTTTTAAATGATACTACTGTTTTAATCTTAAAATTAAATTTCTATTTTTAATGAATTTTTAAATAAATATTTTAACTATGGTTTTCAATAATTTTTTTCGTCAAAAATAAAAATGAGGATTAAGCACGTTTCGCATTCAGGAGAAAAAAATAGCTTTTTTCAAAGTGTTGCCATCACATTGATTAAAGCTCTAACTGAAAATAAATTAAATCTTTTTGGAAATGAAATCTGCAAAAATATAATTTTCGTCACGTGTCTGTAGGAAATGAAACAAAAAAGAAATATTATTTTTTCTAAAAAATAAATTCAAGAAAAATTCTTTTATGATCTTTCACACTCTCTATATTATTAATCCAATAAATAAGTTTTATTTTAAGGCAAGTTTTGTTTAATATGAACAGGATATCCATTCAAATCATGGCCACACAGCTAATTTGTAAACCTTTAGTAAGACAAAGATCTGTTGCGACATAAATCGTAAATATTTTATTTAAAAGTAGCAAACGATTATTTTAATAATTATAAATTTTATTTTGTAAATAGTTGTGAAATTCAGATTGGCAACAGTGATATTTTTGGAACTTTTAATTTGTTGTTTAAAAACGATGCTAGAATTTTGAATGAAAATAAGTTGATGTAAATTTGATAATATTATCTATAATGTAATAAGATTTAGTTTCATAATAATTTTGTCTGCATTCTATTTTTGTTGACGCATGAACACAATAGATTTACTAAAATGGTTTAAATAGAAAAATGGTTATATTTTATGTAACTTAATTCAATAAATGCTCTAATAAATAACGAATTTTTGATTTTACATAAAGCTTCTGCTGTCGAAATCATGAATAACAAAATGCTCTTGAAACACTAATATTTTAAATAAAAAGAGTTAATTTCCATTAAACTAAATCAATCACTTAAACTGACTGATTTATGAAAATTTGAATATCACTATTCAATAAAAAAAAGGATAATTTTAGATTTTCCATCGATCGTTTCAAAAAAAATACGCCAATCAGCGCGCAGGTTTCTAAGAATAATTGGCCTAAGATTATGAAAATGTTGAGTTTTTCTAGATTTTTAACATTCAAAACTTCATAAATAAGTCTTAGTTGATCGTGGAAAATAGAAACATTCATTCATTTATTTAAAATTTGGTGTGTCCAGAATATTTCTCAGAATATGATACCTTAATGCATTAAATTTAGATTTCATAATTTTTGAAATATATTTATAGGCTGGAACAAAATATTATTATTGATTTCATTTCAATCCTTTTGAAAGCAAAACTAAAAACGGAATTTTATGCTAAATCTGAGAAATTTTTGTTAAATTATTCTTTGAGATATTACATAAATTATCAAAAATATTTTGTAGTTCACATAAGACTTAAATACCGAGATATTCTGTTTGCAATACTCATATTCAATAATAATAGTAATAAATAAATAGCAATAAAGATGATAAATAAAATAAAACGCTTGGTTTTATTAAAAAATATCTTTATATTAATTGCAATTTCATCATTTTCACTTTAAATTAAAGTTGACGTTTTACCGGAAATGACAACAAATTAGCAAAATATATAGAGTAAATTGAACGAAACGATCTAAACAACAGTATAAGTTTGGTATGACTATCAAAATTTGAAGATTAAAATTGTTTTGTTTGAGAATCTATTAAGAGACCAGTTACTTAAAATATTTAATTGAAAATTGTAGCTAGCGGTAATATTGGCGAACCGGCTGGTCGCCAAAGGCGGCTAGTATTATATAAAGCATAAGTTTGACTTATCTTGAGGTTTATAAAAGTAGATAGCTTTCTAGCAGGATTTTTGAGAAACTGACCTTGAAGGGGAAAAAACTTACATTTCGCAGTTATGTCCTACTATAAAGAACAATTCGTACTAAAACGAATTCTCTTCTTCTTTTTTTTTTTAAAAAAAAAAATTTCGAGTAATACTGGCAAGGAACACTGCAAGAAAAAGCCTATTGAATTTCTTCCTTCAATTTAAATTCCTTATTCACGTCTTGCTTTTAAGCGATAAGAAAATGGTGAGCATTTTCTATGCTCACCATTACTATATTACCATACGAAACCTGAAAATTCAATGTGAATTGGAAAACAGCAGAACTTAAGTACAAAAGAAGGAAAAAGTAAATTATATTTGCTTCATACTTTAACAATTGGAAAAGAATTTAAATTAATAAAAAAAATATGACAATTCAATCGATTTTTTAACACGAATAGAAACAAAATGATAAATATAGTTTTTTACTTCCTTAAAGCTGTCTACTAATCCTGAATTATTTTTTGAAAGGATATTTTAATATCAAATTATAACTAGAATAAATGAAATGAGATCCAAGTGTTATGAAGCGCTTTGATTGAATTTACTTTAAAACATATTGCTTGACAAGAAGTATAATTCTTAAATCAAATTTAAAAAATACAACTTTTTAAAATTTTATATTTAAAAGTCACTTATTTATTTTATAGGACAATGGTACAAAATATACATTAATACAACTATACAAATTATTTAATATCTGCTCATGAATTTTTCTCCTATAAATCAGAATTCAGTAACTATTAAATTCTGAACTTATTCTACGTGAAACACATAACCGATGCTGTTATATGCGTCAATGTTTGATATAAATATCGGTATGCAAGTAGTTTTTAAAATTTATTAATTAGGTACGGCTACGAGAAAGTGCAAACACAAGTAATAACCGGTAATTCCTTCTAGTAAGTGTCTTGTCATTTATTTATTTAAAAGCAGATGTAGAGGAATAAAATAAATTTTCTTAATGGTTACAAAATAATAATAAATGCTTGCAAAATTTTTTTAATTAGGGACAAAAAATTGAAATCAGCGTTTTATAAAAATTATGGAAATCAAAAGCACTGGGTGCTAATAAAAATAAATCAATCATTTATGCCTCATTAATACATGTCTCAATTTTAATAAATATCTTGCTATTCTGCTTGTTATAGTTTTAAATGTCCCTATTTTCTCTATAATATTCGTTCAGTGCATCGTATATATTCGATTTTGTTTCAACTTCCATAAATTTGAATTTAAAAACTACTTTTTAGCACAACAATCAACTAACGTTTTAAAAACACTTTAATTCTTACTTTTTTCTACTCTTTTTTAATTTTTTATCTGTTTTTCTATACGCTATTAGTTTTATAAGATTTTGAAATCATTTTTATGCGTATTTACTGGTAAAAATATTAATCTAGTATCAAAATATAATTATAATTATTTGATTAAATATTGATTAAATTACGAAAACTATAGCAATATATTCAAGGAGAGTACCAAAAAAGTGCATAATTTCAGGAATATAGTGAAAAATTAATCCTACTATTCAAATTTTACAAATAAGAAAGAAGTTTAAAAAAAAGAGTTTGAAAAGTTATACTTTTAAAAATGTATTTAAAATCATATGTCAAAAAAGAGAAAATAAAGGTTTTCATTTTTGAAGTATTGTTAAAAAAAAATTGTTCTACTTATAACCAGATATCTTTCGAACAAGAAATGCTGATTTAGGAAAAAGAATGAACTGAAAAGAAAATCGTTATTCTGATATTCTGGTTGACAGAATAATAACAACTGGAAAAGACAAATTTCAATTAAATGCTGTTCACTTAACCTCTTGCTCTATATATTAATTGGGAAAAGAGTATATCCATTTCGTGCATAGAACATCATGATACTCAAGCGATTAATCATGGAGCGATTAATCATTAATCATTAATCTATCGAAAATTTATGTGAAAGAAATATTAGAATCAACTTCATACTCAAAATGAAAGTGAAATTGCAGATTTATGCTTGGTGCATAATGAATAAGAATTAGTTTTTTCACAGATTTAAAATTTCGAAACACAATTTTGAAAAATGTTTGTCGTCAATTTATTTAATAGCTTTATCACATCAGTATGACTGGAGAAATAGTAAATCATGTGTGTTCTAAATTTTAAATTACCCTTTTTAATGACATTTTGAGGTATTCCATTTTCATATTTATATAAAATATAATAAAGATATAATATATATTCACTTAAGATATATAAATACATTTTAAGAAAAATAAACAGCTTAATATTTTATGTAATCTATACTTTTCTGTTGAATATTAAGAAGGAAATATAACTATATATGCCGTATCGAATTTTTTTGTGTGCAATATGTATTATAAATGTTATTCAAACTATACTGTTAAATGATTTACAAAATTGTTGTGTACAATGAAATCACGAACGTCTGATTCTTTGATTCCGGAACTTTACTAAAGTGTTACTGAAATTTTTAGCAAGTAATTTGAAAAGTATTCACGAATTAACATTAATAAGCCACAATTTTTGCTTAATAACAAAGATTATTTAACAAATTAATTATGTTTTTACAAAATTTATTCCTGCATACAAAAGCAGCTAGTTGAATTCCGATATCTGAAGTAATAGTATGAATTTAAATAAATAATTGATACAGGTAATCTATACTTTTATCCAAAAAAATCAGTTTCTTTCATTTGGCCCTTCTCAATTGAAACGCTTTCATTAGAAAGCTTTGAATGATTGATAACAAAATCATTATCTAATTTATCCTTTGAACATCCATTAGATTGCAATTAATTAGTACTTAAAATATATTTTAATTGATTCTAGTCAAACGGTCTGCGTATATTAGATGGAGGATTTCAAACTCAATTAAACGACTTAATAAAAGGATTATTTAATTAAATAATGCCTTGGATAGTCATTCTAAGTTGCCATAAAGAGGACATATATTTTTTTCTACACTACTATTATAAAAATATAAACTCTCTATAATTTCCATTATTTGTACAGTTTAGTTTCTAATTACAATAGAACTTCACGAAATTTAAAATCAGTTCTTGAAAGTCAAAAAATAAAAGCAATGGAACTCTTTAAAAGAGAATTTATTCAATCCATCCCAAAATAAATTCTATGGAGTGAATTTTCTGACAGTGCGCTTTAAACATTTGATATTTGACAGACTTCAAAGGTTTAGGAATTCTACTCCATTTTATCTCAAGAATTTTGTACTAAAAAATAAGAATAATAATATTTTTGCAAAATTTGTGTAAAAATATTTTTTTCGAAACATATGAAATTTTTATACAGTCCTTTGCACATGACTAAGGAATTTAAATAGCAGTAAATATGAATTACATTTATTGTCTATAAACTCTACATCTAACGGCTTAACAATTAGTGAAAAATTAAAATCTGACGTCTAATCGTGAGAATCTGTTTTTATTGTAACTTTTTACGTATGTGAAACATAAAGCTGCCAAAAATAATCTCTTAATTTTATTTTCAATCATGTCTTTTGTATTCCGCTTCCTAAAGGGACAAAGATCGTTGTTCCGAGTGTTCTGTGATTTATAATTTCAGAACTTCATGTGAAAGGCTTTAAATTCTACTTATGTAGGAAGGTTTAGATGTGTTTGAGAGCAAAATACATTAATAAATAAATAAATCGAAAAAAGTAAAATAGTTAATTTTTTTAAAAAAGTTTTAAAGTTTTTTTTAGTTAAAAAATGTTAATTTAACGAGAATCAAAATGCTTTCTCTTTTTTTCCACGGTTACGTTTCTCAACAATCTAATTATTACAAATGTGGACAAATATTATCGACAGCAAAGTAAAATATTTCCTCAGATCAGTCAAGCGAGTAAAAATAAATTATTATATGATTTTGTAATTGCTTGGCCAAATGGTTCACAAAGAAAAAAAAATCTGCTGATGTCACCCATCAAAGGTAGGTTAAAAATAAAAAGCAAATAGTTTTCGAAAATTTTATCTATAATATTGGAAAAAAATTCTTTTCTAACTACCCTATTGCACTAAAAGGAGAATCAATATACGAGATCAGAAAATATAGATTTCTTCCATCAATAACACATATCGACTATTTCATAAAAAATTTCCAATATAAACTGAGCTAACTATCTTTTGAAATTTGTTCTTAACAAGATCGTTACCAAGCAATTCAGTAGAATTCCGCCAGTAGTTGAGATAGCTCAACAGCCTGCACGTGTGGTATATCCAAGAGAGTCAGCTTTTTCTCTATTGCCAGTTTTATAACTCACTATCATCATCAATAAAAGAGATTCCTTCCGTTCTCTGCTGTTGAATCGGTTGATATAGAAGCTATTTTTACGACTCATTAGGTCGAAGTGCTCTCCGGTTACCCACTCCGCTCTCTGAGACATAATCAGATCTTTTATCTCGTAAACAACATAATCGCCCCTTTGCAGTATTGACTTTTAAGGAAATGGAGAACTGAGAAAAGTTGAACTGATTTCCCCAACTTTTGTTTTAATAGCATGACATTAAAATGAAAGTTGTCCATTCTCCAGCCAATCTGTCTTATTGAATTGCAGAATGGAGTCCTGCTCTGGAAAGTTATGCGATGATGCGTTCGTTCATACTAGTGGTTCTTAACAAGAAAATAATAGAATCACCAAGGTTCTTCATTACACTAAAGGGAAATATCTTCCTTGGATAACCATGAATTAATGGCATAGAGATCGAGGGAAAAGAATGCTGATACTTGGGGCAATAATCTTAAGGATAGTATGAAAACAAGATATTAGCACATGTGGGTGACTTTTTAAGGTTAAATATAATAAAGTAAAAAAAATTAAGGCCATTTCCTTGGCGATATCTATACGTTTCAAACCACTGATATCAGATGACGCGAGAATATAAAATTATGCTTAGGATACTATTCGCCATCGCTACATTTACTTGACAACTTGGCGACATTTACATTTTACAAAAAAAAAATTGTTATTAAATAAGGTTGGAAAATAAAATTGTACTTCGGACACCACGTATCATCGCCACACTACTTACTCGAATTAGGCTGTATATATATATCAAATCTTCGGAAAATTATTATTAATAATTCTAAGTTATGTTAAAAGTCGTTTGCTTAGAACTTTAAGAGAATGGGTGATAAGTAAAAATCCAGAATGAAAATTGTTATTATTTTGTAAAGAATCTTTAATTTGTTAGAAAAAGAAATCTCAAGATGCCTTATTAAAATAGTGATTCTCGCTGCATAGCATCAAAGCACTTCCTCTGGTTACGTTGTTACAGAAAATTATCATCGATTTTTGATCGGATAAAATGTTCTACCGTTCACCCATTAGAAATATTTCTTGTCCTTACCCACGTGGGGTGAAGAAATAAGATGGGGATGAAAATTGTCGTATGTGAAAACAAATTAACTTAATCATTCGCATCATTGACAAATACACACTCATAATCATAAAAAAAGTGTCATCTTGAGGAGAGAATTGTGGCTGGTTATTCTGACAATTTAAAGTGCACCAGTTCCCTATATAATTTGAAAGTTTATCTCTTTTAAATGTTTCTGCTGAATATTTAATGTTAATGAACTAAATTTAAATATTTGTGAAAACTAATGGTCTTATGTATTTCAATTAAATCAATTGAAAATTAATTGTACAGCTGAAAGAAGGATGTCTTAACCATTTACAAGTACAAAATGTAAACTAGTACAAATGTACAGATTGTGGAGAGAGGGGGAGGGAGGAATTAATTCTGATACAGTATATTCCCAGTACGGCGCATATATTACACAATATTATATGCTATCATGCAATATTTAGAATATCGTTTAATATTGTGTAATATTGGATAATATAATATCGATGAATATTGTATAATATTGTGCACTACTCTCTGTTACCTAGGATACACAGTTCAAAAAGAAAAAAACTGAATAGGAAAACAAATTAAATAATTTTTGTCACCAATTCTTTTTTAACTGAAGTTATTTTAAAATTTAGAAATGAATAGATCAAAATTAAAAAAATACATTATTTGCAAGATCGGAAATAATTTGTGTCATACATTTAATATTTTTCAAACGTATGTTATGTACATTTAACCAAAATACATTTTTTTCCTTTTGGTTTCAATTGTTAGTCTTATGAGTATAATCACATATCTAATCGTTTAATCGCTTGTCCTGTTTGATAATCCTATTGTGTAAAAACAGTTAAATTTCCAAAGAGGGAAAACAAAGCTTGTTAGCCGGTCAACGGAAATCTCTGACTTTTCTAAATCTTATTCGAAAAGAAAGGGAAAACAGCTTTTGTTTCATTCATCAAATTTCTCTTTGTAAGAAGATTTTTCCCGATTTCCTCTAAGCCATAATCTAAAGGTTCAGTAATTAAAATATTAAAGCGTTTCTATGTTTCTTTGCTTTATAACCGAAACATTTCCTACTAATCTGTATTACTTGAAAGCTTATGTAATAATTCAAGAAAATGCCATTTCCTGACTTATCTGTTCTTAAAGCCATTAATCCATTGTTTTTATTTTAAAATTCATCCAAGGAAAGTAATAAGGTATAAATTACTTAACATTTGATTCCATTCATTTTAGAGAGAAATAATACTTCAGTATTGGAAAGCCGCTTTTCCAAATGACCAAATTTTACCGAAAAATCCTTCCAGTGACCCATAATAAACCATAAAAAATGCCTCAAAAGAGACGCTGATTGAAAGACATATTTTTTTTTGTTCTTATCTGAATCAGCGAATTTCTCTGTTATTCAAAATACGAAATCCATATCCACATCTGACTTTTTCCTCATTGCCTAGTATTTAAATTTTTGCACTTTAAAAATAAATGCTTAGAATTATTTAACCTAAGACCTTACCACTCTTCTTTTTCTATGAAAATATAGAGGTTAACGAAAAATACAAAATAAAATCTGATGCCATAATCTAGAAATAATTAGGCTACGATGTTCTTTGTCAATTGGATGTATAAATTTACAAGATTTTTAATTCATAAATTGAGGAATAATATTTATAGTTGCTTATTTTTTAAAAATATTCTTCTTCTGAACCGTTTTCAGTGTCCTGTTGCTATGGCGTTAATTAGTTTTTCCTCTGCAAAAACATGCGATTTTCTTCGTTAAATAAATGAATCACATTTGACGTGTGTCATATATAATTCATCTCACTAAAGCTCACATTCCCACTCTTATATAGTGTATGTAATTTCAGGTAATAAGTTTTGAATCAAATATAGCCTTCATCTTTGGATCTTGCTATAAAATTAGGCGAACCATTAAATATGTGTTCACCTCACTTCTAAAGGCTCTTACATTTTGAAATGAATCAAACCAAAAACTACACAAAGAAGCTTCGTTACTTCGAAGTTCATGGGATTACAATGAAAATACAGAAGATTATCTAAATATTCGAATTAAAGAAACAAGGATCATTTTTTTTTCTAAAAAAAACTTATAGTTAATATTTAAGAGTTTTAATCCTAAATACATAAAAGATGAATAATTTTAATAAATAAAGTGACAATATGTAGAGTTTGGATTTTTTATATGTTGTTTGAAGAAAAACATTAAGAACAATAAACCTCATTTTAAACAATTATACTATGAAAAATTACAATCTTCAAAATAAAAAGCCAATCATTTGAAACCATGAAAAATAATACAAACACGATTGATAAAAGGTCTGGATAGCTTCATTTCAAAATAAAATATATATATATATATATATATGAAGACACATTTTTACAGCTTTATATTTTTACTTCCAATTGACCAAAATAAATCGAAATTATAAATATATTTTAATTTTTATTTCAAATAAGATTCTAGAAACTAAATAAAAATGGGTTCTGAAATGGTTCGAAATAGCAAAGTTACTCTTCAGACCAAAAACTTCTCAACAGACATAAACTATTGTTTAGTAAATATTTTGAAATAGATAATTACATTTCAGTAAACATCAGCAGCAATTATAAAAACAAAGACTTTCTGTGTCTTAAGTCACTATTCATGATATTTCATTTTGAATATTATTTTCTACTTGTTACTCAACGAATTGTCTGAATTCTTTATGACGTAGAAAAAAAATCTTGAACCTCTGTTTTATTCTTTTTTTAATAACTGCACCGTAAAAAAGTAACTTAATGTTGCATGTTACCATGTAATAGGTGTTAATCTGATTCTTTTTAATTCTAAAATTAAATTGTTAAAAAAATTGGCCCTTTTGATTGCTCTTATTATTTTCAACATGTACTGTATTTTCATTGCAACAAGTAAAAAGTAAAGTGGTATAAAAAGTAGTTAAAGTTTTCTCCGTTGAATATTGTGCTCTTTATTATAATTGAAATAATGGAACGTTATATTTCTTTTACATATTTTTGACAAACGAGAAACATGAAATCGTGACTTTGATGGAAGACTTGTAAAACTTCTCACAGGTTTTAGACAAATAATGGATATTTATGAATAAAATTGTATGAATGATATAAAATGAAAATAAAAAAAAGCTTTTAAGAACACGATGTTATAACGTTACTACTGAGTAGAAAATACATCTTTTTAATGGGAATAAAAAGTGTGATTTTTTTTTCATTCCTAATAAAATGGAAACACAAACTTTTTAAAAGAAAGGCTCATTCCGTTTTTTTAAAAGTTTAAAATTTTCCCAAAATTTTAAAATTTATACTTTTGTAAATTTTAAGCTCTTGAAAATCGGCTTAAGCTTTTGCTTTTAATACAAAAGTAAAAGTGCAAACCGTTAAAAACAATTTTTAATTGGAATTTTAATCACATTTATTGGCAATTATAAAATTTTAAATTTTCTGTCTTGTGATATTTATTATAATTTTCATTCCAGCGTTTCAGATTTATAGAATTCGTACATGCATTATAGCATTTGAGAGGAATACAGTGTCTTTTAACTTAATTGTCTGATATTGTTGGCTGAAAATGCTATAATTCCTTTTGTGTTCCATAACAGTTTTATCCCCTTTTAGGCAATTTATGCGTTGATTGCTGCTTCATTCTTTGCTTCACATTTCATTTCCACTTTAACTATTTATTTACGTTTTATTTGTCTGAACCGCGTTTCTTAAATACATATTTTTGGGCGTTGTTTCGCATGTGTTTATCTATTCTCGCTTAAGTTTATCTGTTTTAAATATCTTTCTTCTTTTTTCTGGTTTACTTTCGGTTCCCTTTTCTATTTTAATTGTTATATTTTTTATCTTGTATGTCTTTTGTTTTATTTTAATTTTGTTTATATCTGTTTGTCTTTTTATTTATCACTTTGAGTATGTATATATAGTAAACTAATATTATAAAAACGGAGTTGATTAAACAAATTTATACATAAAATCACCAAACGATTTATGTCACCATCAACAAATTTTGGAAATTTTTTCATTTTGTCAGTTTATCTAAAAAACCTTTGAACTCCTATTACTTGCGAATTAGGTACGCTATTTTAATAATTCAAAGTTAACTTTATTATTCAACCATGCAAAATGTTTTATATAAATTTTAGTAAGATCTTCCTGGCTTATCCTTTATTTCATTTCAAATGCATTTAACTTAATAAAATAACGTGAAAATAAATAATTGCTTCTTACGACTATTTCATCACTTTTTTCTTATATCGATTAAAATTATTTTTCGAAATGGTATAACATCGTCTGAACATTTAAAAGTTGGTTTAGCGATTTAGTATCAAATGAAACAATCATTTAGCTGTACATGTTTATATATGAACATTATATATTAGCAATCATTAGTTTTCTTAATGCAGTTTTTGAACAGTTAATTAATTTATCTCATTTTATAAAATAAAGTAGTTTTTATTTTTTATTTTTGAGAATCAAATTTCAATGAATACTGTTAGAGAAATCTATCCTCATAAGAATCTATTCAGTCAATAGCAGTCTTATGCTAAAAATCAATTTGTGTATAGCAATAAAAATTTAGTGAGGAAACTGCGCTGGAAATAAAAATTTACGATAGAACCTTTTACCGTTTCTTTAAAACTCTATTCCATGATAGTAGACAAAAGATCAAAGTAAAATACTTAAACAGTTTTAATCTGCCCATAATGAAACTATTTCTTTATTATTCAAACATTTGCGGTGAGAGTTTGCTCGTAAAGTGTTGGTGACGTATACAAAAAAAGTCCTTTATCCACCAAATAATTCGATTGCAACAAGCAATAGTATATTTAAAACCCATTCCTTTTATCCATTGGCTTTAATTGCATCAGTCAGGAGAAAAAGAGGAAAGCTGATTTCGTGAGAGCTAAAAGCTTTTACATTATAAGTAAACAAAACAAAATAATACACGTGCAGGAGTTTTCATTCCTTTACTCCATAATGAAACTTTTATTATGATATTGATTTTAGAAAATCATTGCTAATGCGAAAGAAAGTTGATTATGAGATATGTTTTAACGAATTAAGCTAAGTTCATGTGCTGTGTCTCGATTTCCTGTTTTATATTGTACTTAATATGATTAAGATTGATAAATCAATGTTTTAAGAGTAACTTCTAATACTTTCCACATTTTTTTGCAGAATGTAATAATATTTATTTTTTTATAAAATATAACCCTAAAAAAATTGAAATAATGTATGAAATTTATCAAAAAAAAAAGCTCAATACTGAAAGGTAGAATATTTAAATGATTTTTTTTTAATCGCTCATAGAAAATCTTGAGAGAACCATTTTTCATTTGTCATACGATAATAAAATCGTTTTTCCATCTTTCAGAATTTAGGCATACAGAATATCCAACAATTTTCTGTTGCCAAATAGAATATCTTCAAAAATAAAAATTTTCATCCTTTGTAGTGCATGCGATATTTTAATTCCTTGCAATTTTTACTTTAAGGTTGGCTTAACTTTCTTGTTCAAGCCCATGGGCACAACACCCTCGGAAAGGATCGTCATTACAACACAACCAATTTGTTCGAGAAAGAGCAAAAAATATTTTAAAACGTTTATACATTGTTCTGTATATACATTGTTGTCAATTTGAACAAATACAATAATTTTATTATGAAAACAAAACTTTTAAAAATTTAAACATAGTGTTTAATTACCGCGCTTCCAAACTCAAAGGATTGGTGATTGACTCAGGCTCTATATAAATTGGAAGCTAAAAATCACAAAAGAGGATATGCAGAGATTTCTTACTTTACGTGCAAGTGACATAATTTGTAATAACAGCAAAATTATTTATTTTAGAGCTTACTGGTCTCTAAATCCGCAGCACCATTGCATTGAATTATTTTATATAAATTGTAAGAAAAAAAATTGAATTGAATTATTGAATTGTTTTATTATTGTAAGAAAACAACAAGCATAAATATTTCTACATCGTGCAACTTTTATATACAACCTCTTAAGATTCATTCTCATATCGTCAAAATATTTTCAGTAAAATCTATATTTAGGAAACTGAAAACTTTTATCTGTTTGTTTCAATTTTACAATTCCATATTTTCTGACGGATTTTGTAAGAAATTTAGCACACCTGGAAAGATTAACTGTGCTATAAATGATGTTTTATGTTCTTCTAAAGTATTGGGATGGGGGTAAAAAAATGATTTGTTTTTTCATTATGACTTTAGGATTTATCATTAGACAAAAATTATTTTCAGGCTGCGTTTTTTACATGTCTTTATATTCTTGTTTTTTAACTTGAGTTCATTGAATAATATTTTATTTCACTTGATTAATTTGTTTATAAATACTGAATTCAAATACTGAATTTTGAATAAGAGGAATTTGCAATATAAAGGCTTTTAAAATTGCATGGGCACGAATGCGGAACATAAAATCTGCACTAAGCCCAAGATATTTCCAAAATCTTTTAATCTTTTCCAAAATTCACTCCTAAATTATTGTAGACGTGAGTCATATAAGTATCGAATTATCGCTTGAAATCAAATCAAAATCAAAAACTTAAATAAAACACAAATTTATATATCATTGATAATTTCATACAAAATTTAGACATTATACATAAACATTCTATAGATTCTTAACTGAATCAGTAAGATAACACATTTCTATAACGAATTGGTTATCATCTAATCTATACTTATAATAAAGCTCAATGTGTGTGTGTGTGTGTGTGTGTGTGTGTGTGTGTGTGTTGGCGCTCTACAGGCCAGACCATTCAACCTACAGCTACCAAATTTGGCACGTGTATACCTTGGAGGCCGGGAATGTGCACCTGGGGGTTATTTTTTCGAATTTTTCATTAGAATTTAATTTATTTAAAAATTAAGCGAAATTTTGACGTGTTTCTGCTATAACTGCCGAAAATATTACCGCACAAAAAAGATTTTTACATCAAGTTAAAGATAAAAAATTTATCTTTTAAATGATACTACTGTTTTAATCTTAAAAGTAAATTTCTATTTTTAATGAATTTTTAAATAAATATTTTAACTATGTTTTTCAATAATTTTTTTCGTCAAAAATAAAAATGAGGATTAAGCACGTTTCGCTTTCAGGAGAAAAAAATAGCTTTTTTCAAAGTGTTGCCATCACATTGATTAAAGCTCTAACTGAAAATAAATTAAATCTTTTTGGAAATGAAATCTACAAAAATATAATTTTCGTCACGTGTCTGTAGGAAATGAAACAAATACGAAATATTATTTTTTCTAAAAAATAAATTCAAGAAAAATTCTTTTATGATCTTTTACACTCTATATATTATTAATCCAATAAATAAGTTTTATTTTAAGGCGTTTTGTTTAATATGAACAAGATATCCCTTCAAATCATGGCCACACAGCTAATTTGTATACCTTTAGTAAGACAAAGATCTGTTGCGACATAAATCGTAAATATTTTATTTAAAAGTAGCAAACGATTATTTTAATAATTATAAATTTTATTTTGTAAATAGTTGTGAAATTCAGATTGGCAACAGTGATATTTTTGGAACTTTTAATTTGTTGTTTAAAAACGATGCTAGAATTTTGAATGAAAATAAGTTGATGTAAATTTGATAATATTATCTATAATGTAATAAGATTTAGTTTCAAAATAAGTTTGTCTGCATTCTATTTTTGTTGACGCACGAACACAACAGATTTACTAAAATGGTTTAAATAGAAAAATGATTAAATTTTATGTAACTTAATTACATAAATGCTCTAATAAATAACGCATTTTTGATTTTACATAAAGCTTCTGCTGTGGAAATTACGATTAACAAAATGTTTTTGAAAACTAATATTTTAAATAAAAAGAGTCAATTTCCAATAAATTACATCAATCACTTAAACTGACTGATTTATGAAAAATTGAATATCACTATTCAATAAAAAAAGGATAATTTTTGATTTTTCATCGATTGCTTCAAAGAAAATACGCCAATCAGCGCGCATATTTCTCAAGATTAATTGGCCTAAGATTATGAAAATGCTGAGTTTTTCAAAATTTTGAAAGCAAAACTAAAAACTGAATTTTATGCTGAATCTGAGAAATTTTTGTTGAAATATTCTTTGAGATATTACATAAATTATGAAAAATATTTTGTAGTTCACATAAGATTTATATACTGAGCGATTCTGTTTGCAATACTCATATTCAATAATAATAATAATAAATAAATAGCAATAAAGATGATAACTAAAATAAAACGCTTGGTTTTATTAAAAAAATATCTTTATATTAATTGCAATTTCATCATTTCCACTTTAAATTAAAGTTGTATTTTTACCGGAAATGACAACAAATTAGCAAAATATATATATAGTAATTTGAACGAAAGGATCTAAGCAACAGTATAAGTTTGGCATGACTATCAAAATTTGAAGATTAAAAAGGCTTCCTTTGAGAATCTATTAAGAGACCAGTTACTTAAAATATTTAATTGAAAATTGTAGTGAGTGGTAATACTGGCGAACCGGCTGGTCGCCAAAGGCGGCTAGTTAGATAATAAAAAAAGCTGAACGGTTACGAGGTTAAATAGGATCGAGGGCTTTAAAACTCGGAGCAACGGAGTTGCGTGCATTTGGGCCAAAATAAATAATTTTGCTATTATTACAAATTCTGTTACTTTTAAGTAAAGTAAGAACCTTTAAAAATGCGTTTTTGGGATTTTTAGTTTTTAATTTACGTTCAGCTTGAGTCTATCAACAATCCTCTGAGTTTCAGTCACGCGTTAATTAAACGCGATGTTTGCATTTTTAGAAATTTTATTTTCATATTTATACAAAATTTTTTGAAGTACCACCAAGTGATTTACTTCCGTTTGTATTTTTAATTTTTGTAAATGTAAAGATACTAATATTTAATAAAAGTTATAAGCATAAAGCAATACTTTTTTACAATATAATTTTTATCAGTCAGCTTTGTAACTTAAAAATATTTTCGACCTATAGAAAAGTAGCAAGATCCACATTAATGGTTGTTCAGCAAACTGTCGCAAGTTTTCGCTAACTTAGATATGACAAATATCGCTAACTTAGACAAAATGACAAGTATACCATAGTAACATTTTTGAATTTTTAATTCGACGATATAAAAAAATGACGGTTTTTCTGCCGAAGATGTAACATTTTGAAAAAAAATCATGTTTTCTGAAAATCACCAGGGCAATATCATGTGCAAATACGATTAATTTTTTATTGGTTTGATATTTCAAATAAACTGTTCCTGAATGAAATTGCATTATTTTAATCTTTAAACTGCGGTAGAATTAAATCTTAAAATATCTGCATGAAAAAGAAATCCCTCTCCTTCTAATATAAGAAAATACTTGTACTCTCTTTTAAAAATATTTTTTTTAAATAAAGGTTTATGTAACGATTGAATACTCATGGAGCACATCTCACTTTGCTAGGAATAAATTAAACCCTCGATAAATAAACCATACGGCTTATTGATGAAGCGTCTGCACCAGATGGTACTCGAAAGGACAAACTCAATAGATGCAATATCTGAACTTTTCTTTTTCATATTAAACTACAAGATCATTATATTGTCTTTAAATATGAAAAGTTTCTACGATTCAGATTTATACCTCAAGTAAGGAAGAGAATAGGAAACTTATCAATTCACAAATATTAGGAATGCTTTTGTCTTCATGGTATTTTTCTTAATATTACGTTGAATAAAAAAGTACATGGCGAAATGTTTTGCATCTAAGATAAAGCAAAAGTTTATTTTCGAATGATCTAGAAAAGTCACTTGAAGATCAAGTTTAATGCTTCAACGATATCAGTTGTCTGAATCATGTTTTTGACACGAAACAGATGTTCATGCATTTATATGATTTCTCCAAAGAATTAGGCTACCATATGTCAAGCAACTGACAGTTTTATTAATTGCATTTTCATATTTCTAAAAGAATTCATGATGTAGTGACTCAAGTTTCATAGTAAAATATAGTATACCAAAACATGTGTAACATCTGCTCTCTAAATTGAATTTAAACCAATGTAATTGATTATGTAATATCACTTTTTGATATGATAGGTGTATCATCTGGAACCCTTTACACGATTTTTAATTATGATGAAGGTCTGCATCAGTCTTGTATGTATGGATAATCTTAAATAGAATCGGTATCAAATTTTACATTCCCGGATCACAAAGTCTTAGACATCCTCAGGTAAAAATTCGGAAACTCTATTAGTGCTGATGTATAAAATTGCATTTAAATTAATTGAATACTTTAGGTAAGGTTTAATAATTTGGGAATGTTTAATACCGTAATAATTAATTATAATATCTCAACTGGATGTTTTATATGTTATATTTTAACTTCAAAGATCTCATTTCAATCCATTAAAACATTTACGAAAAAAACTGATCAAATAAATATTTATTTAAAATAAATTATGCTTCTCTCGCCTGAGGCTATTGACTAAACATTCTACAAAATTTCTAGCTACCCTTTAGCATTCCACTGGCACAGCTATGGAAACTTTGGTTTCCAGGCATATTTTACGCTTAAAATGTATATATTACAATGTTTTTTTTTCAAATAATATTTTCAGACCTTTTCAGAGATCACAGCCATTGATTTAGAATTTAAGTAAAGTAACTGGGCTGTTCTTTAAAACATTTAACTGTTGAATACGTCCCGTATCACCCGTAAGATCACTTAATTAATTGTAGAAGAAGAAAAGAATGTTTAAAGTTAAATTTTCTATGAAATTCTTCATCAATTTATCGTCGCAGATGAAGACATTGTAATCTATCAATGATAATTTTTGATAAAACTATAAATGATTACCCCCCCCCCCTCCCCAAGATTACCAAATATTAAATATTTTAATGATTCAAACGGATAAAGGAATTTATTCCTTTACTTCAATTAAAAATTTTTTTTTGATAAAACATAAATTGGGTATGGCTTTTGTGAAGATCAATCACAGCCTTGTTTTCCTTCTGTTCTTATTTTAAGTAGGCATGAACGTTTTAGTTTTAAAAGTTTTCATCTAATTAACATTGAAAAAATGTAGACATATAGCAGGAAAAACGAGAAAAGGGAAGAAAATTTTAAAAGACCTATGATTAATTTAAATCAATAAAAATCGATAGAAAATATTGCACCAAAAAAGAAAGAAAAAATCTGATGGGAAAATATTATTAAAGATAAGATTAAAATTTAATTTTATTTAAAATATATATTCTTGTATATTGGAAGTCGTTTATTCTAAGCCACTAAGCTAAAATAAATTTAAATATAGAGAAATTAAATTGCGATTTAAAAAGTCGAGCGATAAACATTTTGCATCAAAAGTATTCCCTAAATAGTTTAGTAACTGAAAGAAGAGAAAAAAAAAATCAAATGGCCAAAGTTGAATACAGCTAATAAAGAAATAGAATTGTATGGAGATAAAAAAAACTTCAAAAGAAAGAAATGTTAAATAAAAAAAATATATTCTGAGCTCTAATTTATAAAAAGCAGTATCTAATAGAATTACATGATTAAATAATTATTGAAAATCTTTGTTACCAGTGCGTCGCTATGAATAAAAATCGAATTTTTTGTAGCATTGAATTCTATTAGGCGTAAATGATAATGGAATATACTTATTTCATTTAAAAAATACTTTTCGTTCCCAGACAATTAATACAATTAATCTTTAATAAATGGATTCGCAAAGATAAGGCTTTTGTTTCTTTAACAAAGTGTTTTTTTTATGTAACTTGCATCAATTATTTAATAGTACTTTGTGCAACGGATATAAAGAAATATTATTTCCAAATATATGCAGGATGCTGTAAAAGTTTAATGAAGCAAAGTCAATTAATTAGGTAAAAATTAATTAGTCTCGATTCTAGTATACGAAATGTAAAGAAAGTACTGTAATCTTCGAAAAATTTGAATTCGAATTTTGACGAATGTCTATATTTCAGTCTTCCTAGAATTTAGAAAAGCTTGTTTCTGGTATTATGTCTGTATGTTTGCCTGTTACTCTATCTGTGAAAACGATTGCTAAAAAACTCTTTCATGTAGGCAGATGAAATTTGGCATATGGCTAATACCTTAAAGTTGTAGATTTCTATAAAAGTTTGAATAAAATCCATTCAGAGGATATAATTTAACACGATTATCTGTCCGAATATGTTAACATGATAACAAAAAGAAGAGAGATGAAATCAGATACGCATGTTTAACATCTGAAATACAGATACTGAACAAATTTTTTACTAAGTCATCAAAGCATCGACCGTTTGTCGGTCAATATTTTCATGTGAATGAAAAAGCAATAAATCTTAAACGCAGCGACTTCAATCAGTAAGATTCGGTATGTTTCGTGGCTACAACTGCTTTGTGTCACCTTTTGGTGTATATCGGACTGCAAAAAGGCATCTAAGATATATATTCGCAAGATTTTTATTCTAACTTTACACCAAATATCTCTATTTTGTAACTATCATTCACCAATACCCTGCAAGATATTTGCGGACTTACCCAAGACCGACAGTTTTATGTGGTGGAAAATCTTTATTGGAGAATTTGCACGAAAGTTTTGGGAAGACATCTTCATCTAGTTTTCTTTTTTACTTTCCAGTATACGAAATGCATGAAAAGGAAGTATAGTGCGCATCAAAAATTTGAACTAAAGATTTTGACGAATCGTTTCATATTTCTCTGAATTCAAAAAGCACATTTTTAAAATCACGCCTATCTGTCCGTGAACACGATATTTCAAAATTGCTTTGAGTTAATTGGATGAAATGTGGTCCATTGATTTTATTCCAGATATCTGGATTTCTGTACAGTTTTTAACGAATCCCATTTAGAGGACGTTTGTCTGCACGGTTGTCCGAATGCAGCTCAACATAACTACAAAAAATAAAAAGCTAGATAAATAAATCTAAAGCATAGGTTTGGCACCTCAAATGTTGATTTCTTTCAAATTTGCAATAAAATTCGTAAAGTGATTGACTGTTTTTCAGTTTGTACTTTCTCATACATATAAATGATAATCAAAATCGCAATCCTTTAAATAAATAAAATTTGATATGAGGCTCTGAGGTTTACAATCGTAATTCTGTTCTGTAATTTCACAATTATAATTTAACCATTCGAAAAAAAAATAGATTTCGAAATATATATTCAGTTTTCTTCAGTATACTACGAAACACAAAGCAATTAAGCATCTGATTATGAAAATAAAAAAATTGAGCACTCTTCGAATTCAAGCTTTGAACAACGTCTAGGTCTGTGGGAAAAAAGAATGGGATGACACTTTTATTAGAGAATACGCGAGGAAGTTTCTGGGAAACCCCTCCCGCTGATTTTGTAATGGTATAAGTCATAGTGGTATTTTGGTGTTTGTTACAAGAGAGATCTTGCATTTGTAGCAGATTTGTTCTTTTGTAGCAGAGATTCAAGAGTTCAAGCCTCTATATTACAAAGATACGCATAGATGCGCATCCTATGGATTCAAACTCCTCTTGCCGATGTAATGCTTTAAATTTGAAAGGGTTGCATCCGTTTAGGTGTCATCTTCGTCATTTGACAATCACTCCAATTTACGTAAAATTTCCTAAAAATTTCACTAATGTAGTTTAAAATGTGAATATTAATTTAACAAAATTAAGTTAGGTTCTAAGAAATAAATAAGAAATTAAATTAAGAGAAATTAAAAATTAATTAAAGTCAATTACTTTTTTGGAATTTCCATACAAACGCCCCCCAAAAATAGATAAATAAAAATGAAAATAAACAAAGCATGAATGAAAATTAAAAGAATGTTCTTTATATGAAGCAACTTTATTTAAAATAATTGGAACAAAATCATTTTATTTTATGTTGTTTTCCGAAATGTTATTTTTTTTCAAAATGAAACGCCGAAAGTTACTTTTTAGAATGCATTGCATAAATATCAAAGTTAAAATTAAAAATCGGTTCTTTATTGATAATTTCAATCGACTATTCTTGAAATATAATTTCAAGCTGCGCTGAAAATATTTTAGAAACTCATCATGTATTTTCAAAATGTCATTTCTGTTTCTTAATAAAAATCTCAATATTTCTAAGTAATAATTGTTTAAAATGATGTTCATAACTTCAGTTTTTGAAATTAAATATTTTTAAAGTTAATCATGGAATTTATATCATAAGCGTAATTTATAAATTTAAAGCTTTAAGTTCCAACAAAATTTTTTCTAGTTTTAATGATAAGCAGTTTGAGGAATTTGGGTTTATTGCTCTCAAATTAACTCTTTTGCATCGAACCAATTTAACTAGTAGAAACCAAATTTTCTTAATTCCAAAATTTTATGGTTTGCGTTACAATTACATTGCATATAAGCAACGATTCTTTCCTAAGTAAATTTATGATGTTATTTACACGGTATAAATACAAACTAAAACTTTCGCTTGGTTTTAATTAGAAAAAGTTTTAAAAAAATCCTCAGAAAATAAAATGATAGATTTCTATATTTTATTATTTAAATAAAATTTGAAACTGGTAGTATCTTCAATTTTTTTTAATATTATGCTTCTTATATTCTTTTAAGAAAAATTATGGAGTTTTCCACTTATAAACAATTTTAAAAATTATCGGGTATTTTTAATAATTTTAAATAAGTTTTTACATAACAGTCTATAATTTTTAAGCGAGAGTTGTTAGAATGACAATTTCCTTTTCAGCTAATTTTGATTAAACAATTATACACTCTGAGTACTTGATAGAATGCATTCGATTCGTTGAGAAAACGCACAGATAAAGCAGTTACAGTAAAAAAATATGTTTTTGTAATATTAAATTTAAAAGCATCTTATTTTAAAAGTGATTTTTAGTTTCCTCCACGAAATTTTAATATTTTTTAGTCTAAAAAACAAAATATCCAAATATCTGATTTTTAGTTTATAACTATAAATGAGCTCTAAAAAGCAAGCTAATAGCTACTTGATTTTTTTTTATTTTAAAAACATGAATTTATTTTTATTAAATTTTTGTAGGATTTCAATTTGCTTAATTAAAAAATTGTAGTTTTCTTCTAAAAATATCTAGAAGTATAAGCATGCATACATAGTTTCTTTGAATGAATATAAGGAAAGTCAATTATGCATGAAATCTCACAAAAACCAGCAGATAAATTTCAGATTCTATTTTGAAATAAGTTAACCGATCGCATATTTAATAAACCTCTAAGGAAAAGAAGAGAGTTTTAATTGTTTTTATAATCTTAGCGATCTGCAATGCAAATGTAGCAAAAGAGTAAAAAGAAAGTTAAAAAGAAGCTATTTTTCTAAATCAGATTAACCTTAACTGAATCTATGAAGATTTATGAATAAGAACAAAAATTATATAGAAAATTAAAGGCTTATAAATACTTATAGAAAACATTAAATAAAATACAAGCCAATTAAATAAGAAATTACACAAAAGTCCTCGATAAATTTCAATATTCTTTTAAATATATTTCATTCAGTCATACCTCTATAAAATATTTAATATTAAATTCTTATTAAAGAATTAAAAATTAAAACTGAGCTATGGTTTAGTTATTGAACCTACATATGCTTTTAAATTTGCATATGATAAAAAATAATTTCTTTCAAAAACAATTGAAAGCGAATAAGCATTAAAAATTAAATATATGAACATATTTCAATCAATCTGGACAGAATTAATTAACCATTCTTAAAAACAATTCTTCCAATAACAAATAAAAAATACTTATAAGCAAATACTTTTTGAGAGTTAAATGAATATTGAAGAATTTTTACCTGAGAAATTGGCGTTGTCGAAGCCGTGATTGCCAGACAGAAAAGGAGCGCAAAAACAAGAACTTTCATGACGAAAATCGCTCTTCCAAAAGAGAGAGAAATTAAAAGATTGCGAACTGCACTTTCCGTGAATAAATATTAAATTTAGGAAATAATTTCGAAATCTTTCCTTTCTCCTTTTTTTTTTAAATTTACTGCAAACGATGGAATGTCCCCATGAACTTTCTTCCCTTTTCGAATGTTCGAACGTTCGTCTTTGGAACTTTTTCTTCTCCACCGGGTTCGTCGGATGCAATCGAGATAGGAGGGCTGAGCCTGCGTGTAGCGGCTTTTATACCCTATCAAAGAGTGCGCGCAACCTGTGGATTGTCGAATCGCGATGAACTTCTACCACCACCCACTACTTTTCCAATGGGGGGAGTGTGATTCTAAAAATAGAATGCGCCTTCACAAATTGTCATTTCGCGAAAAGGTACCTTTCTTGGATGGACTGCTGTATCAAATAAATTGCCAAATTGGTTCCCCAAAAAAAGTTATTCTTAGACTTGATATTCAAATTAAGAATCATAAGTTTCCGAACGGATTGATGCTATTTCTAAGGTTTAAAATTTGACACTTGATTTTTTTTTTTAAATGGTGATTTTCTGCTCTATTTTAAGAAAACATAATAATGCTAGAATCATAAATTCTCTTTAAAGTTTATTTAATCAATCTAAAAAACCATAAATAATATTTGTTTATTTTGTTTGTTTCAATTTATTAAAATCTCTGAGGTTTAAAATTATTTTTGTAAAAACAACATGCCAACAAATATGATTAAAAAGGTTATTCGTCGCAAGAGCTGGGGGTTTGTTCATTTAGAAAATGTATTCACCGTTGCAACCTCAAATGATTAAATCTTTTTCATTTGATTTCTTATCTCACCCGTCCTATTTTTCATATATTTTTAAATTGAAATTTTGGCCATATTAATATTATATTAAATGGAGAATGAAATACAATAAATTGCAGGAAAATTAGAATCTATGATCAATCTATGATCAAATCTATGATCTATTCAAATTTATGATCAAATCTATGATTTATTCAAATTTATGATCAATACATATTTCGAAATCGATGAACACGAGACATGAAATTTGCAAAATGTATTAATGAATTATATAACCTGCTTTCCTATAGATTACTTTTATATTTATATAATCCAACATTTAAAGATACAGTAATAATTTATTATAAAATTGATTAAGCTATTGGCAAAAACAGCCTTTTATACTTGTGTATTGAACATTATTTATACATAGACAACGTATTTTGATGTTTTTGAACATCTCCATATCAGAAGAGATTCTTAATTATAATGAATTCTTAAACTATCAAATGGCTGTATACAAAACGGCCATCATTTTCCCTCGAAAAGTACATAATTATTGAAATTCGGGGAAGTAGTAAAAAGAAAAAATCTATATAATTAATTGTATTAGAAGCATATTTATTAGTAATTAAGTATAATGAATGCATTTAAAAAATAGGGAAATCTAAGAACTATTCATTAAGCTCCAACCAATGATCCATTTTAGTCAATTTTTAATTCATACTGTTGCGACGTAGGGCACTTTACAAGCCTGCTGACAGTTATCTGTCAGCGATTTAAGCCGAGTGAGCGTCTCTTGTTCTTTCAGTAGTGTCAACTAGAGTCAAGTGTAGGACTTAGCTACTTCACGCGACACATTCGCTTGCACAACCCTTTGTTACAGGGCGGCACATTCACACACTTCACAGATGGAGGACAGAAGAAGAACAGCTAAGCCCGAACCCGGACTCGAACCCAGGACGCCCAGATCATGGGGAAGACGCTCTCCCCCCATATCAGGACGCCGGCTTAATTCACACTAAAATTCATGACTTCTAGATGCATCATCAATGACTGTCTGCCTTCTTCCACTTTTCAACTTTTATTTGTCTGAATATTTTTTCATGCTTCAAAAAAGCTGCTTTTCTGTGCATGCTCTATGGGGAAAACAAATGACAGAGTTCCCCATCCACAAACATTATACTGCTTTTATAACACTTTATTTCATAACAATAGATGAATTATCAATGGTCCTGTCTCTCCTTTTTTGATTTTGGGATGTATAAAATAAAGCTTTGACAGAGCTTCAAACTCAGCAGCTAGGCTGATTTCGCCAATTAATTTGGCCAATTTACAAGCTTGGTTAGCTCATCAGAATGCCCTTCTATGATTATATTACGCCAAAACTTAAGAGAATATTTTTTAAATAATAAGTTGCAATTTAAGATGTATATCCTTGTCCTGATGACAGCTGTGACGGTAGAAATGAACCAGTGGTAAATGTGCCCCAATGAGTCTGCACTGGAAACTATCGTTTAAGAAATTATTCCTGTTCATGAAATGAAATGAAGCAAAATGCGAAAGGATTGAAATCAAAATGTGAAATCTTGAATTTCTTTCTTGTTAAATATCAAATTACTTCAGTTGTTCCCTTTTGATTGGCAATGGAGTTCATATGAATTTTCCAGTCTTCCACTATAGTCGGAAGAGTTCAGATTTCGACTTCTTGAATTATTGCAACCCTGAAAGCAACTTTTAAATAATTTTACATCATCATCATCATGTCTATCAAATCTTTTTTTCATCCCCGTATTTTTTGGTTGCTTTGTAATACTACCTCGACTAAACTAATTCAACTATAAATGATTTAAAGGTCATTTCTTAATGGCTATTTCATAAACTTTTATTCAAGACTTTCCCGGTATCCCATTATGCATTTAACCTTATCCAGTATGACTAGGCACATGATTGAAAAGTTGAAAATTTCATGTATGCAATAGTTAAAAATTATGGCTTGTATACTGGAATTATATATCTCTCGCATTTTTCTTTTTTTGATTTTAGAAATTTATTTTCTCTTATTGTAATTTGAAATATTCCTGATTTCATAAATTCTAGAATCTTTTGTCTGTATACAAGATACTCGATACAAGTACGTGATTGAAGAAAAGCAAAGTGAATCTTAAATGGAAGAAAGTGGAAAGCTGCCATTTATCTTGGAATAATATAAATGAAATGTTTTGTACGTGTACGCTCTATGGATTCAAATACAATGATATATTAGTTTGCAAGACAAGAGAATTGTGTTGAGATTATTTGAGGTTTATAAATGCTCATCCACGATTCTGGTTGCCAAATGTCTCACTTATTACGCACTTATTGCAGTACTTCATTACTTACAATTAGCGATATTTCATTTATTATCAAAAAGCATGCCAATTTAAGTGTTACTAAATGTTGCATAAAAGGGATTTGTACTTATTATGTAATTGTGCTCTTGAGTTAAGGACAGAAAATTGATCATAATAAGCTGTTACCTATTCAAAGTCTTATCTTATCAAAACAATGACAACGACAAAGCTATCTTTAAATCATCAAACACTGAGCCAACAATACATTCTGATCTCGAAAGAAGATCCCGCTTCATTTCTAATTCCCGTTCACAAACGGAATTTATCTTTCTTTATTTCTTTCCTAAGTAATGATTTTTTTATTTTAGATTATTTTATCTAGATTAGATTATTTTGAAATTAGATTATTTATTTACTCGATAATTTATGAAGGAATGTCTTAGACCTTAACGTTAAACGTTTAATTTATTTCAATATTCTTCTCGTTTACCGATTTTTGTTTTATTGTTTAAATAAGAAATAAGTTTTTAAATTTATTGTTTAAATAAGAAATTTATTTCCAATTAATAAAAACTTAATTAGCAACAAATAAAGGGTAATTAAAATGCTGCAATATAAAGAAGCTAAGCCAGGCTGTTTTCTACACTCCACCCTTTCTTCACTAAATAGACAAATGATTGGAAATACGCATGGAAATATTCTCTTCTGCCAATATAATTCATAAGTTAAAGCCCTAAACAGACGATTTAGCTTTCCTGATTTCTATCTTAAATTCCTTTCAAGAGATTGCTGTACAGCAAGTAAATTATAAAAGGCAGCGTGTTTTCTTGAATACAGCCGTTTTCCATTTTTTCAATATATTGTTTAAAAAAATCACCGAAAATGGTCTTTCCGCAGCTTTATGACATATCTCTAATAAAGATATTATTCCCCTCTCTCCTCATAAATTGCGTTCTGGATTAAAACCGCAAATACCTTGCATGGAATTGGCGAATGATAGTTACAAGATATTGATCTTTGGCGCAAATCTAGCATTTTTATTGGATTTATCTCGAGAATATAAATCTTGGATAACTTTTTTCGGGCGATTGACACTAAAAGTTGACCCGAAAGGATGTAGTCACAGGATAACATATTGAATCTCATTGGTTTAAGTAGATGCGCTTCTGAATTATTGCGTTCGCATGCATGTAAAGTGTAGACCGGCAAACGGTCAATATTTTGATGGAATTGGCTCAATACTTAACAAGTATCTATCTTTTACATGATACATTTGTGTCCAAATTTTATCAAACGAAGTATTTGCGTTTTGTAGTTATCGAATTCACATGTACTCGAATAGCCAGACGGACAGGCTTCCTATGGCAGAACATTCTTCCAAATATGAAATCTACAAATAGGGTCGTAATACCATAATACATATTTCAACCAGCTTGCTTAAAAGGTTATTGAGTTATTATGCTCAAAGGTAAGCATAATACCAAAATCGTGTTTTTCGAACTCAGGAGGCACTAAAATGAGGAAATTCGAGAAAATTTCCATTGTTAATTTTTTATCGGTTCTAGTACTTTTTCTGTACTTTGTATAAGAAAAAGTCAAAATTGATATAACTAAGTTACACAAATAGCACGAAAATCGCACAAAATTAAGATTGAATAATAGGAATTGTTTCGATGAAATGAACGCAGAATGAATTTAACGCAATAAAAATTACGTATTTTTGTGTCTAACTCTATGAAAGCTACTAAAATATCAGTATTGAATTTTCACATTCTCACATGTCAAAATACACCATGTGTATATTTCATGATAAATATATACAGAATAAATCTAAGTTATGTTATGTCTAAAAGATATTCACGTTAAATTTGCATGTAAGATGATGTGGCTAAAAGTACTTGATTATATTTTTGATTAAGATATTTTATCTATGAAATGACATATAATTTTGATTCTGGCATAACAAATAAGAAGCAAATCTTCCTAAATGTTAAGCTCTTCATTTCTGCAAAAGGAAAGCTTCATTTACTGTGGGGAAGCGAGCGAAGGATTTGAAATTGATTTTAGCCTCCACTTCAGCATTCTGCCTTCCTAATAATATCCTTCGTCTCTTCCTAATATAGATTATGTTATTAGTGTCAACAGCATCTGTGCTTACGTAGGGGAACAACGAATTTGGAGAGCACGTGCACTGCACCAGTAAGTGGCGTCATTTTGCTGAAGATTAAGCAGAAAACGAGGGGATCATGTTTTTAAAACGGTTTTGTTCGTTCATTTAAAATATGCAGTATGTGGCATATTGTTTCAAAAACGTTTTTTAGATATTACTTTGAAACACTATGATATTATAATGATTTTTTAATGTTCATAAAGATTTTAGAAATTGCTTTCAAACAGTAATACAGAGTTTCTACTTAATGTTCAATGTTTCAGCAAAAGAAATAAGGATAAATACTGCTGTGATTTGCTTTCATACTGTAACTAGTCCTTTGTAACATTATATATTACTGAGAATGAAAAAGACAACAGATTTCGGGTAAAACTGGCTACCGTTTAGACTGGTTATTTTAACTATTCTATTAAATATTTCACTTCTTTTAAACTATTTATTTCGTTTTCAGAAAAACAAACTTTTGACTTCAAATTTTATAATTAATATCAATTTAATAGGAAATGAAAAAAGAAATTCCCTTCCAAGATGACCAGAATTCAATTTTTTATATCCTAATGTAATAAGGTGTGATTATGTTAAAATAACTAAAGATTTTTAATTCTATAGAAAAATGCACGACAATAGGCATTTTTCTACGCGAATTTTTAAAGAACGAATTTTTTCTATTTTTTTAAAGCAAAATTAGATTTTTTAAAATTAAATTAATGATTAGGTTGGAAGTTTGACAACATACTTGAGAATCGACTTTATAAATTTTTGCCAATACAGAGTAGAGAGAATTATTTTCTTTTCCTTTGAAAAGATTAATTTATGAGACTTTGTTGTTTAATAAAATAAAAAGAAATTGTAAGAGAGAAAAGACATTTTATTTCAGAAAATTTATTGCTGCTTAATAAAATGAATTTTTTCTGCATAAAGTGTCATTTGATGTAGGAAATAATATGCAGCCAAGTAAATTTTTCTTGCCAAATTAGAGTTAGTATTTTTATGGTACTTGCATTCTTTTCAATATTACATTTTAAATCTTTATAAATCAACAATTAAAAGTCAGTGAATCAATGTACTTACTTATTATGGATTCAATATTTATAATAAAAATTCAAATATATTAATCTGAATGATACTGATCTGTGTATATTAAAGATAATAATACTTTTAAATTTATTATGCTTTGATAACAATTATAATTTTGCTTGAAATTATTTGTTTTATAAAATCACGACTTTGTAAACCGAACAGTTTTAAATTTTCAAAAGCTTTAAGTGCTCAAAAAATATGCTAAGTCCACGAGGAATCATTTAGTAATTTTCTTTCAAAGTACTGATTAATAATATTTTTTTCATATATTTAACTACAGAATTATAAAAAAGAATTTATTTTTATAGACAAAAGTAATTTATTAAAAAGTGTGTCGATGGGCATTCCATATTTGCTAAAATTAAATTACTATTTTAGGATATTTTTTACAAATTGTAATGCTATTTCATCCTACGTGTACAAGTTCTATACAGGATTGAGTTGTTTTTCTGAAAAAAATACCAGCAAATGCAATGTTAAAAATTATTTTTTAAGCTTAATTTATAAGCTTACAAAATGAAGATATACCAGGTTTCATATACATAAAAAATAACACAATTTAATGATTTCGATATCTTTTTTTCCCAGTACATGTATATCTACATAAAATAAAACATGAAGTGAAAAAAAGATATATTTGGATAGATTCTATGCATATAAATTAATACAGTAAGAATTACAAGGATGTATTAAATTTTCCTAACTTACTCGTACTAGGCATCCTATTCTCCCACGGCTGTAGTAGAATTGACTAAGAAATATATATATATATATATATATATATATATATATATATATATATATATAATTTTTTATGTGGTTTATTTAACAATTTGTAGTTTTCGAGGAATTTTGATTCTTTGAAATCAGATTTATAAATCTTCTTTTGCAAACGGTTCACGCTTACACTGTTTGCCCCGATTACCCGCTAGATGACACTTATTGTGAGCATTGCTGCTCGTTGATATACGTTATGCATGTCTACCCAACTGCACATTAATCTGGAAATATAAGCGGATATTACTCATCATCACGTATGCTACATACATACAAAATGTAATTGTTTGTGAATTTGCAGTTAACCTGCGATTATGAAACAACTAACATTCATTATTTCCTTCATAGAAATAAAATATATTTCCTTCTTTATACTTTTCCAAACAAATGCATGTCTGAAGAATAACATTTTACATATGTCTCTGTAAAGCTCATGCACTAACAAGAAATTTTGTTAATTTTTAGTGAAACCTAATTCATCAAATTTTCCCTCAACTAGATATATTTGTCCCCATTTTCATTTAGAAAACGTTATGTAAAAAAAAGTAATGAAAAACAAGTAAAATGAATAAACGAATTATAGATTTCCTTTTTAAACAAATTTCGACATTCAATACACATAAAAAAATTAATATTCTAAAATGAAATAAAATTTACCATTACATAGCCATTGAATGTCCGAATGAATGTCCGAACTAGTCATGGAAAATAGTTAAGGAAAAATCAACGTAATGATCCCCTAGCATAAGTTTTATTTATTTATTTATTTTTCGTTTCATAAAAGAATTTTAACTATTATCTAGAAGAAAAAAACTTCATTGAATTATTTTACCTTCATAATAAAGAATTGGAAAATTTAATCTTTAGGCGCTTTTTATGTACCATTTTATAAAACCAGTTTAATGATCCGTGATTCGAAATAGAGTTGAACATACATGTAATATAACTCTAATTGTATCTACCGTGGCATAAAGCAATAAAAAATAAGCATGTATCAATGTATTTGATATATTATTTAATTTTTATTGAAATTTAATTAAAACGACATCTTATATTTTATCCACTATTTAACATTCATTATATTCTTTTTCTGAATTATTTTCATGAGTACTGGAAATACCTTTTTTTAAACTGAGAATTAGGAAACTGGGTAGAACTAGGAACTAAAAATTATTAAAATCTAACATGTGCATATACTAGTCTGGTTCTACAAATTTTTAAAGAAATAGCAGGAGAAACTTCAAGAACAAAGTCCTTAAATATTTGTTTCGCATAATGGTATGTGCAAAGAATTTGTTAGGAAGGTTATAATTTTATTAAGAGCCTACAAAAATATGAAAGCGGAAGACTGGTCATCGGAAAATAATTTTTGCTTGTTTACAAAGTGAGATTTACAAGCTTTGTTTCGAAGACGAAATCCAATATTTGCTCTTTCTTTTGCATAAACCCAGCATCTAGATAAAGGTGAGTTAATAGAATAAGATTAAAAAAATTAGAACAAAATTTCTTTGTAAAATAATTCGCGAAAATTTTGTTTTAATTATATATTATTTTTATGAAAATTATAACTATTATTCATTTCATTATTATTGTTATGTAATACAGAGATCGACTGCCTTCTGAATGTAAGAGTATCAATTCGTTAAAAAAAACATGAGAGTTTAAAAGTATGCGATATTTAATCACGCTCAGGATATTTATGAAAGAAAATTGAGCATACTTTTTTCCCTAGAACAGAACATCAAACGGTAAGAAAAGATTTTGAGCTCATGATGGAACTTGTCTGAAATATTCCGTGACTTCTACCGATACATCGTATTTTTATACAGTTGAAACGCACTGAAAGAATTTTTGAAGAGTTGGATAAAGGCCCCTGCTTTTTCTACAGAATATATAGTTATATATATATATATATATATATATATATATATATATATATTTGAAATCTCTGATCTTCGGAGTATGGTTATTCGATGTTAACTTGTGTATTGGAGGAAAAAAAGTAAACAATTTATAACAAAACTGTTCTTATATATATTTTTGTTACCACAAATTTGAAAATTTTAGCTTATAATTTCAAAATGCAACAAAACATTGTAATTTCAAGAATATGCCATTATATCCAATTCTAATTTGAGGATTTTGAGGTTACAACTGAGATTCTTCTGTTTAGCTAGAGCTCTTAGAGGTTAGAGCGTTTATGAGAATCACAATATATCTCAGTGTGATTTGTTTCCTCACACGTGGTTCACCAAATAATTCTAATACAAGTGTACATATAGACCATTGAAACTGTGACAAAGCTAACACAAAAGCTCTTTTAGCCAGCTAAACGGATAAAATTTAGCATAAATAGGGTTTTACAACAAATTTACAAAATGCACTTCAAGCAAATTTGAGCAAAATCTATTTCAGAAGAAGTGTTTCTGTCTATTTTTCGAATTTAAGTTAACACGATAATTATTAAACGAGGAGAACCCGACGATTAAAACAAGGTACCACAGGTTTAACATCTATAATGAAACACCTATCATATTGTAACCCAAATCCAAAGACAGGTTGACCGTTTGTCGGTCTGTACTTTCAGAAGTATGTAAACTGAGACGACTCAAAAACGCAAAGACCTATGAATATATATATCACATTTTTAAAGGGACTAACAAGCATAAAATAATTTATCCTAGTCTCATATAAATTTATAACTCCATATAAATTATACTGTAAATTTGTAATTGTCATTTAAAAAATTCATTAGACAGCGCGTTAATGTTGCATTGCCATTCGTTTTGTGCTACGTTTAAAGTATCAGATCTCTCGTTTACCGGTAAGTTAGTTTAAAATCCTTTGCAAAATTTGTATCAAACAGACAGACAAAAAAAAAAAAAGAAGAACGAGATTAATAAAAATATGTTAGAATAGAGAAAAGGCAATAAAACTTTTGTAACTTTATCAATATAATATTTTCCTGATATATCGTTAGTCGATTCGGTATTAAACGTTAATTTATCTCAATCTAATATTCTTTTTTATTCTATTTCATTATTTTTTAATCTTAAAATTTTTCTCTAACTTTTTATTATAAGTTTCGTTAATAAGAATTCAGCATCTAAAGAGAAATAAAAAATTTCAAAAAAAATTAATTTTGTTGAAACTCTTATTATTTTCTAATGGCTCATTAATTCTAATGTTAATTTTAAAAAAATGAAACTACTTCAAATATGTTTTTAACCCTTACCATATTGTTATAATCTTCAACACATTATCTTTTAAGTATCATGCATAACTAAATATTATTTAAGTTTAAAATAAAATCAAATTAATTCATTTTCTTCTTTTAAGAAAATACTTCAGTTATTAAAACACACTTTTATGTCCTTTTAAAATTTTACCATGGCGTATTTCTATCTTTTAACATTTGACAATCTAGAAATATTCTTAAGAATTCTTAGATATTATGAACTTGCTCCTGCTATTGATAAAAAACATTCGCTAAATATAAATTGTATTTTCTCAATATTTCAATTGACATAAAATTAGAGATTTTTTTTCAAGAGTGGCATTTCGATATTTTGGTATACCAGATGGCTAACAATACCAATCATTTTTTTTTGTTATACATTCCCCAATAGTTCTGTATTTAAAGAAACAAAATAAAACTCGACTGCTTTACGTACGATTCAAAGCACGAGTTTAAAATTACTGAAAAACTTACTACTTTCCCGAAAGCATTCTTAAAATCATTGAGCTTGTAATCAAATGAAGGTTTTTTTTCCCTTCGCTGAAAATTTGATGATGTGTAGCAGAATCGCATAAAAAGCTCAATCTTAGAAAAATTATAAATAAGTAGTTCAGAAGTTTATTTCAAATTAAA
>JAPMOR010075366.1:122169-142501 GCA_026543865.1 Argiope aurantia
TATATATATATATAATGTTTCCAAAAACTGAATGGAGTACTTGGAAATCCTTATGATTAAATTCTAGCAAGGTTTAAAAGATGTTACTTAATAAATTTATTCAGTCTTGTGTAACATCTAAAAACAATGTAAAAAAATTTCCATATCGCAGTCTTTTGAGCAAAATGCCAAATTCATTTCAGAAGTAGTGAAATACTCATGTTCAATTGATCAGCTAGTTGGAGTACTTGATAGATAGATATTTAGGAACATATAATATATTGTTAAAATATTATGAAATCTACCAAATTTGTTTTCTTTATTCTCAAGTTCACAAAAAAGCATTTAGATAATGAAGAACAAAAAGAGAGATTGTAGTTACAATCTTAAAACATAATGCTGAATGTTCTTTTGCATTTATTTAATACCAGAGAAAAATTTAAAATAGTCTTCTGTTTTATTTGTTTTTGTAACACAAGAGAAATTCCTCGTAAAAGTCAGAATTTTTGTACTTATGAATGAAAAAAAAGCAGTTTGAGAATCATTATTACACTAATTTATAAATAAGAATTATCATTAAAATCAGGTCATTTATTTAGACAAGAGTTGATCCTAGGATTTTCTGGAGAATCCCTTTTATAAAAATTACTTAAGTATTTGCAGAACTGTAGAAGAAAATTATGAAATCAAAAATCAGTAATGTCAAATTATATGTCCATAAAAGGCATAATATAACGAACATTTTGAATATTTATAAAGTTTTCAAAACATCGATCAAAATTCCATTTAGGCTCAAAAAATTTGGAACCAAATTGCTTCATCAGCCATTTTTTTTAAAGAATTTATCGCAACCATTCCATAAATCATAAGGAAGAAAAAAAAAGAATAAGAATTCCCAACGAGAGGAGGAAATGTCACAGAGTCAATTAAGAAATGATAGTTTTATTATGTGTCGGCGGTTTTTATAACTGACTGAATGGAACTTTACCATCACGCTTCAATAACCTAATCGGCTTACGGTTTAATCTATTTCATTCGCATAAATGCGACCGAAAGTCATTAAAAATTTTTATTACATCGGATCTTTTTGAAGCTTTACAGATCAGGTCCGATGTTTTACACTGATAACCAGGTAATGCATTACGTCTTTAACGACCTTATATTCCACAAGAAGACTTGTTTTCATAACACGCAAAAGATCTATAAAAATGAAAATGATCTTTTTAATGATCCTCATTTGCCATAATGTGGATTTTATAACCTTCAGTGCTTAGGTAGAACTCTTATTAAAACGAAATATTAATATCATCGTTAAATATGCCAATCGAATTCAAGAAATAAAACTTTTTACAAGAACAAAAAATCCATTAAACGTATCAGATGGGGCATAAGTGGCTATATCATTTTAGAAGACAACAAAAGTAAAGTAATCCGCATTTAGCATGAATTTCATAAACATTATATCTATTCAAGTTTTACAAAGAAACATTTTGAAGTGTTGGATACAATAAAATGAAACACATTTTTAGTTTAATAGAAAGATATCATTGTATTTTTACAATCAAGTCATCTTTGCTAAAATAACTCGCAAGAAAATTTGTCCACAATAGTTAGAATTAACTGATATGGCTCCTAAGCGTCATTATCCCTCTAATTGAGCATACTTCCGGATATATGACTATTTTACAACCTGAATTTATTTCTTCCATTAAATAGGATATGTTAGGTCTGAGTTTTATGAAGTGCAATAAATGTGTTTGATTAGAAAAACATTCGATTAGAAGAGTGGCATTAGACGTGAAAATATTTTCTATATTGTTATCATTTTCTATTTCATATTCAGAATCAAAAATCTTAAAGAACATTTTCCCTTCTTTTTAAACGTTTTCTTCATTAATTATACTCATCACTTCACTTCTGTCTTTTACAAAAATGCTTCTTCTTTTTGTTTGGGCACCATATATGTAATATCATGTTATTTAAATTGATATGAAATAAATAAATCCTATTATTTGAAAAATGTTCTATAATCAGTGATTTGCGTATGTCTTTCAGATCTACCAAAGAATGTAACTGGCAACATACAATCATCATCAGCACCAAGTGTTTTGAGACACATTATTCTTTTCCCTCCATTTTTGATTTAATCATATTTTCCCTCATAAAGAAAAGTGTTTAGTAAAATACTTTGCTTACTTCAACTAGACATACTTGAGAATTGATTAAAAATTCTAATGAATCTACAGAATCTATACTGAACTTCTGATATAAAATCCAAGCTAAAATAAAAACTTAAAAATGTTCAGAATATAGAGTACGGTAGTACTAAAAAGACCTTTTTTTTAAAAAAAAAATTAGTTTGATAATAGTGCAGAAAAGTTGCCTTTTAGGTTCACAAACAATATAAAAAAATTTGGTTGAAATATTACATTATGTTGAGGTGCCGCATAGAGCTTGAAATCTGTAAAAAAATTGAAATTTTTTAAAAAGGGCCTTTAAAAGGTTTTCTTAGATTTTACTTTGGTAATAGTGCGGAAAAGTTGCCTTTTTGATTCAAAAATAATATGTAAAAATGTGGTTACAATATTACATTATCTTAAGGTGCAACACAGAGCTCGAAATATGTAAAAAAAAAAAAAAAAAAAATGGAAAAATGGAAATTTTTAAAAAGAGCATTTAAAAAATTTTCTTAGATTTTAGTTTGGCAATAGTGGGGGAAAATTAGCTTTTAGGTTCAAAAAGAATTTTAAAGAATTGTGGTTGCAATACAACAATATTTCGGAGTGCCGAAAAGAGCTTATAATTTGTAAAAAAATTGAAGAATTTTAAACTTTGATAAAATATTTTTATGAATTTTTCGTTGATATAATATTACAAAAGACGATTTTAAATAATATATAAGCATTACAATTGGAAAAAATTATTAATTGCAAATTATAATGATAAATTTATTTGTATGTCTAATTTTGCGTTTCTTATTTCTGTATCCTTAATGATTACAAATGTCACAGCTGCAAAATGTTTGCTTCTACTTCATTGCCACATTAAATAGTTTTTTAAAATTAAACTTTGGCATATTTATACGTGAGTCAATTTTTACTCTTACGTATCCTTCGTTTGCGATTGAACCATAGACATTTTGAGCCGATTCGGCCAACGATCACACAGCTCTTTCCACTGCTTGCATGTGACAAGGAAGCCGACGAAAGTCGATAACTGGATCCCCTAAACTATTTGGTTCAGCTTCAGATGCCTTCTGTATAAAGTTTTAACTTAATATTAAACCGCATAGGCACTTGGTAGTTTTATCGCTACTTGTCTATTTGAGGAATTTGGTTGGCTTGCATTTTTTTGTAAAGAACACTGTTGTTCTTCAGCTTAGTCATTGTCGCCAGTAATCGTTTGTGATGCTCTAGCATTTTTTACACGTTTTTGATTAAACTTAACTATTCTCTGCAGTTCTTTACTCTTTCTTGCTTCTTTCTTCCTCAAATAGTTTGTGGTGGCAATATCAAAATTACCTATAATCATTTTCCTGTTAAAGCATTGATCGTTTAGAACCTTTTATTCCATAACTGGCACTTTTCGTTTTTATACAAGTCAGCAATATCAAATAAAAGTCTTACTTCTTAAATTCTGCGAGTTTGGAATCAAAATTATCTGAACATTTTCTGTTTTTTGACTAATAAATTCCTGTATTTAGCCTGATAAGCTTTTATCTTTTGTGAAATTTTTTTGTTAGAAGCAATGGGAATAGAAGCTCTTGACCATATCTGTTCTATTATGCAAACTAAAGTGTTACATATTTCGCTTACAGAAGGATCCTTCTCTGAATCAATTTTGAGGTTATGTCTAATATAATATAGATTCGTCAGTAGTGTGTTCAACTTCAAGCAAATCACTAAATTTCCCAAAAATACAACACTCCGATATTCGTCTTCACTAATTTAGATTGAGCCCTTTTTACTCACAGCAAAGCACATAAGCATAAACTAACAAATCATTTACGTTAATCAGTTATACACTAGACGGAGGAGAGACTCCAACTCAATTGAATTCGGCAAAGCTACTTATTTGAAACCAGCTTTGTCCTTGTCACCGGACGTAGACAAATCTCCGCCTCACCTCAATAACAACAGTTCCGGCGACGACTCAATGTTATGCAATAATAAAACTGTTTTTAAACTTTTATTCATATGGCAATGCCTAATGAAAGCTTTTTATTTCATAATCGAGACCTGCAAAAATCCTTAAAAAGTTGCAAAAAGTGTGTTTTTATGAAAATTTAACGATCTTCAAGATATACTCTAATATTTTTTATAATTTTATTTATCTTATCTATAGCAAAAGGCAACTTTTCCACTCTATTACAAATTAAAAATCAAAAGTTGATTATTTCGTAAAAAAACGTTAAAATGTAGCACAAATTTCAATTTTAGGAAACTTTAATGTCCTTCGGCACCTCAAAACATACTCCAACATTTTTCATGTTTATAATTTATTTTATCTCCATCAAAAGACAACTTTTCGGCACTAAATTAAAAATCAAACATTTATTTTTTCGTTCCACCCTAATGTACATACATATTTGTATTAAATCTTATATGATAGACGTTTTTCTAACTTTAAATAAGCAATGCTTTGCTTTTAAATCTATCATAATGTTCTTTGCTGTTTTTTATATTATATTAGATTGAAATAGTATTCTAGGTTCTCATGATTTTAAAACAATTCTATAGAAATATATGGTTTTATGCATATTTACTTGTAACATATTAATTTCTTCGGCATCTTTTGTTTCTGATTTTGTTAAGGATAATTTTAATTTTTAAAATAACATTAATATTAACATCATTGCATTCTTTGCCTGATTTAGTTATCCTGAATGCCAGTGCTGATGCACTTCTACTCAGTCTGAACAATTGCGGAATCTTAATGGGAAAACATTGAAGAAATGCGTTTATGCGATAGTCTTGGTCGATGTTCATTTCATTTCTTCTCCCCTCTAGAAATGAGGTGAGAGAAGTGAAATGAACAAAGTTGCCGCTAGATGAACAAGAGACTAGATTTAGATAGAACTTAATGTCGGATAAAAAGAATTAAAATATCTTTACAGAACGAAATATTTTTTTTAAAGAAAAGTCTTTAAAAATAAGTTGATAAGCATCGAAAAAAAATGTTTGTGAGCATTAAATATGCTTATTTCTTCATACAGCTGTGTTGATCTTAAATTTAGAATCTCGATTTTAGTGTCTTATATCTGGAAGGCACAGTCCTGCTTTCTCTAAAGTTTGCAATAAATGAAAGGTATAAATTAAATTTGATGTATTTACTGTTCCATTCATGATTAAATAAGCGAAAATTTTGAAAGCAGTCAGCCAGCTGTAATGCTGTTACAACTAATTAAAAATGAAAGCCAAATAACGGGAATCAAGGAAAAATCCCTAGAAAAATTTCTTGTCAATGATAAGAGCAATTGATAAAAGTGAAACGATATGTTAAAAAAAAGTTGTAGAAATGCAACTTGTTTGATGCTTTTGTAGTACAAAAAAAGTAAGTTTCCTTTAGTTCGTCGTTTAGAAATAAATAATGGAAAAACACATTATTAATTGCTTGTTATTCAAAATATTGCATAATATTATAGCTTATTCGGATTTTTTTTAATACATTTGAAGAGAAATGCCACTTTACTTATGTAGTTTAATGTTTTTCGCCATCAATTATATATAATGAAATCTAACATAATCTGTAACATCTTATAACCGATGCAATTTGAAATAAAAGATATTGACATTCGAAAACGCGAACATGATCCTTTCAAATGCAGTTGATTGCAACCCTTCGTTTTTAATATGGTTTCTTGAGAAATACATAATCCTGCTGAGAATGTAATAGAAAACCTTCGACTTAGTTTCAGGGCTTATAGGAAATGTTGGCGGTAAAAGCTATTTCTTGCTCTACCTAATTCAGAAATATATGCTGCGTGTCTATTTTCAACTAATTCTTTTTTATCGTATTCATTGATTTATATTCTACTGATTTATTTATTTCATTCTTGCTATTGCACTGTAATAGAATTCTTTCTAAACAATATTTTGAAATGTATTATTATTGTTATTCTCAGCATTTGTTTTCATTAACTAATTTATCATTATTCAATCTTCGTTTCAATGATCGGTTCAAGTTTACTTCCCTTGGAAAAAGACATTTGGAAAGATATAAAAACTTAATTGAACATATCTTAATACTTTTGAAATAAATTATTGATTAAAAGTCATTGTTATATTTCGAAAAAAAAATACTCATTATTTATTCTGAAATTTTAAATATAATTTTTTTTAGAAAAATAAAGAACTGCTTAATAATTAATAATATTTTTTAAACATCCGTTACTGCACAAAAAACGACACGTTTCTCTAATAATTGGTACAAAAATGTTTCTTCTGAGAGAACATATTTTCTGAATCATTTCCAGAGATGAGGCTAGTTTATAGCTAATAATGTTTTTTATTTCATTATTTTTATATTTAAATACTTAAAAGAATGTGTTAGCAATTCGGACGAAATAAAAAACAAATTAGCTTTAAAGATTTTTTTCTTTTTCTTTTTTATATAAAATTCTAAAATAAAAAAAAAATACATACATCAGCTGACTCTGCTTCAGATAATCGTTTCATTTGCAATATTCATAAAGTTCTTTAGTCTTTTTGTCTTTGTAATTTGCTACCTCATTTGCGTTTTTGAACTTAGGGAAAAAAAGATGTTTAAAGGTAGAACAAACTTCTCTAATTAGACTCTTATTTTGTAAGAAAAAAGCAATTTAAAGTCCGGAGAAAGATTCTAGAATTAAAAATAATGCAAAGAATCTGTTTAAGAATTTTTTTTTCCTTTATGGAACTGTATTTAATCGAATGTTGCATATGATTTGGATAAAAACAAATAATGATAATTTCACTTTCAATTTTAAAATTTTTAGTCTAAAAATTAATAAACAATATGGTTTTACTTCATATACATCTAACAGCATCTGATGTTTTTTATTCTTGATAACATAGAATACTTCATAATATTTTTCCGCATCATTTAAATGATGCTTGTCGAAGATACAATGATTCATGAAATATAATCTTAATCACTTTTGGATTTACATAAACAACAGTATTTATGTATTTGAAAGATGGTAGTTAATTAACATGGTAGTCAATTTAGGTAGTTAATTTAACATTACTTCGATTATTTAAAAATTAAAAAGCAATATGGAATCGAATTACGATCTCTGTTTAAACTAACAAAATCAGAAAAATCGAAAACTGAAAAGAAACTGAATTTATTGAAACAAGTTACAGCGTTCCTAGTGGCACAATAAGGAAGTTGCAAAACTAATTAAAAAAAGCTATCAGTCAATACTCCACTTAAAAAAATGTAAGCTATACCATACTGAACAGTATAAATAATAACAAAACAGAATTAAAGAACAAGAAAAAGTTTCATAGTATTATCTGTAAAATGAACGAAGATATTTCGAATTAAAATTGAGAAGTTTCCCAAATTTGAAAAAAAAGTTCGACCTAAAATTGAAAAAAAAAAATGTGTGTTTTGATATCTCGCCCCCCGAGTGCGTTTTTCATATTTGTTTTATTTTTCCGTTTGTATTTTTTCTTCTTTTTTTCTACTTTGCCGTTGCTATACTCAGAAAAATTATATAATAACACAATATTTTTTTTTTTAAATTTTGGACGAACCTTTTTCAAATAATGAACTCTTTTTCGTTACTTGTGTTTTATTTTAGATGTATTATATTGAATTAATGGACAACATTTATACATTTAAACGGAAACTGTAAAATTTCGTAAACATTATTTTCAGGAAAACCTTTTATGTCTTTCCAATTATTATGCATAAAAAATTGAAGATTCACCTCTAATGTAGAGTATAAGAGCTACCACATAAGTGAGCAGGTTCTTAGTTTCCCTGATGGTAAAATAAGAGTATTTGTGGACTTTTAGAGATTCATTTATGGACAATAGAACTTAATGCCTTCTGTTACTTTTGTAGGGAGTTCTATATAGTGTGGTTCAAAGTGCCCGCATTGCTCTTTTGAACTATGTGGTCATTCAGATTAACAAGGTATTGATAAGAAAGAATGATAAAATAAATTATTTTATTCTTCATATTAAAATTTAAAATAAGAAAATTTTTGTTTTAGTATTCCTTGGGAATTTTTGTTTTTATTATTATAATATCAAGTTTTTATGCTTCTTTATTTTTGAAATAAATTACCGTTCGAGACTTTTATAATCAAGAATTGAGCATTAAAAATCATATTTCCATTATATACAAATGAATTATTCATTTCAGTAAGCATAGGCATAAAATTAATTATTTAATTAATTCTACGCTTATGCTTAGTTATTTAATTAATTCATACTGATGCTTCGTTAAAATTTCAGTTACATAGAAATATGCAAGTGATTTGTGAGCAAATAACTATGAATTAAAATAGTTATAACATGCTATCTTATCAAGAGGCAAAAACTTTTGATTTTAAATTTAGAAGCATCATAATCTAATAACCCATAAAAGATTTAATGGACTTCATGCAAATATTTTAATTTATGAAAATAGAATGATGGAAAAGCAAGAAATAAAATGCTTGGATGTATTATCACTGTTGAATTAGTAATTAAATATTGATTTTAAGAGTATTTCGCTTCGCACGATAATTAATTATGATCTTTTATGAAAAGGGAGGAAAAATGGCTCAATGCCTTTTCTTTTCGTTTCATATTCCAGCTCCATGCCAAGTATTCCTATTTTTAGTCCAAAATATTGAAAACATATATAAATAAGACTTAGAAATCAATAAATCCAAAAAACAGTAAGGATATTCATGCACGAACGAATGCAAATGGATTGAAGAAGCGCAAGTTTCTATTTATAGAGCTTTTCTCTATAATAAGATTTGTACTTTTCTTCTGTAACAATGAATGCAAAAAATTTCATTTCAAAAAATATTTCTTGGAAAGCGCAGATTTATCTATTTTTTTAAATATCATTGTGATGACACAGAAAGACTGATTTTTAAGGAAAATAAAAATAAAAAATACCAACCACTTTGGACACTTAACCCCACGTCAATCATTTCTAAAGCTTGGAAATTGAATATTTTACGTACAATTTCCTGAGATCTTGTATCTAGATTTTTCTTAGAAGCAAGAAGTGCATGGAATTATTCTGAAAATGGATGCTATTTATACACAGCAGGAATTCTTTTGAAATAAATATTTCAGATATTCGAATATTCAGCTAGCTTTTCTATTCAAAAGCTTTGGTATTTCAGAGTGGAATATTCATATTTTTTTTAAATGAAAAATGGCGTCGAATTACTGAGTACTATTTGATAAATCGTTGATAATAATGTTTAATATTTAACTGATTTTACTTTTCAAGTTTAAAAAATGAATTCAGATTTAAATGTATTTATTAAAATTATTATTATTACTTATTATCAATATTATTATAAAATTATTTATTATCAATATTTATTATTATTTATCATCAATATCTGTTATTATTTATTATGATTGTCCCTATAAAGATTATTTGAATTAAACAATTCCAAGGTCAATTTTTACATTTTAGACCTCGCTGACCTCGATAAACATTTTTGGGAAATGCCAGCCTGTCTGTGGCAAAGATAACACAAAATCCTCTGGGCTAGACGGATGAAATTACACCAAATGTGTAGATTATTTTAATTAAATTTTAAGTAAAAACAAATTTAGAGGAATTTTGTAATTGTGGTTGCTCGAATACACGATAATTGCAAAACGAAGTAAAGCTAGATAGATGAAATTCGGAGCATAGATTTAACATCTATATTGTAAATACCTATCAAATATTCAGCCAAATCAACGAGGGTTTAAATATCTGTATATTTGTATTTTCAGAAGCCTGTAAACACGATAACTAGAAAATGTAATGACTTAAATGTAATATATGTGGTATGTAATTTCGTGACTACAATTGCAGTATGTGTCAAATTTTGTTTTCAGTCGTTTAGAAAAAAAATATGTCTAAAACAGAAATTCAGTTTTTGGATTCTATTAATCACATGCTAGCGAATCCTAAAAAAACTCTCCAAGGATCACATGATAGATTCACTAAAGATGATAAACTCACAGATGTTAACATTATGTCATTATTACACGACAATGTTATGCAAAGTCTTACTCAAAGTCTTCTATCTTATTCATTTTTTTGGGGAGCATGAGATAAAACCTGGATTAGGGAATTTTCGAGAAAGTTTTAGGGAAACCACACCCGCTGGTTTATATTAATAATGTTTTTATTTTTTATTTTAAGTATCACTGTGCAAGATTCAGATTTTGGCAAGCTGCACGATGAATCATATCTCTAAATTACATAGATGACGGTTATAAATTTATATTTTAATTATGAAAAAGGCTCTTCCGTAATCATATTAAAACATCTTTTCATAAATCATTTGTACAGTGAGAATTAATTGAATTTGCAATTCACGTCCAAATGTCGATCACTGAACATAAGGCATTTGAATGCTTTATGTTCAGTCAATGTTGGTGACATTGTTGGCCTTTCTAAAAGTGAATTGGTATAGATATCCAACATATATTTTGTTGAGAAAGCGTTATTTACCTTTGCAGTAAGGGCGCGAAAGTTTTTTTCCCATCACCGGCCACGGTCCAAACCCTCTCGTGAGAGGTACGTTCCATCATCTGTAGGGGGTAGCCGATCTCACACCATTTCAGTACCCAACTGGTGGCGAGAACCAGTTCTGAACCTCCTTATATCCGAGGTGTTGAGAGAGGAAAACAGAATGCACAAATTCTTCAACCATCCATCTGGCAAATACTGCAAAAATCAGTTGTCTAAATTTTCAACATGTAGTTCACACTTAATACTCTGCACAAAGAGACTGTGCAAAGAATTCTAAACCAAATAATTGTTAATATATTTATATTTCTGTTTTTAATTGAAGTATATCCTAACATTTACTTCAAGTAAAAACAGATATGTAATATATTTATCGCAAAAGCAAGTAATTATTGTTAACTTACATGAAAATTAAATCTGATGATAAACTTTGTTTTCATATCGCAGCCTTTTCAAGCGATAGTTAAATATTGCTCTAAACACTTTTAATGTTAGGGATTCATCTGGTAGATTCTCCCGGAAATATAAGAGCTACTGACTATAGACTTGAAATAGATTATGTAATGAAACAGCAGAAGCAAATTTGATTTTATTTTCCATATTTGATTCGGGAAAAATTTTTAAAATGAGTTTATATTTTAATGCTCTTTCAACTTAAATGCTTAACTTTTGATGAAACTTTTACGCATTTCAAATAGAGAAAAATCAGAAATATTTTTATCACTCTTTAACTTCTCAAAGGTATTTGGAAATTTTAATATCTCTTATATAATTAGAGAAACCTCTGTTGAAAGTTATTTTTTTTTTTAAATTTGAGGAAGGAATAAATATTTAAAATGCTAATTCATTAGCAAAATTTCAGCTGCATTCTACTTGCTTGGTTTCAGAAAAATAGTTACTATCTGTGAAAAAATAAATTTCTGATAATAAATAAATTTCTTACTTTTTTTTATTTATTTTTACTTTGCCACCTTAAATTTTGCTCCATTTATTGGATTTTATTTAAATTATTCAAAATCTTAAAAAAATCGGTTTTTACGAACGTTTTGTTTGGGTGGTAATTTCAGACATTTGAACTTCAATATCATTATAAACGGTTTATGCGTATTATTTATAAATTATTAGAACTAAATATATATAAATCTATTGAGATTTAAAATTTGGCTTTAATAATTGAATTCTTCTTTAAAACAACACATCACTTTGAAACAAGCTCGCAACTATATTAATTATGCGTAATACTCGAATTGAAAATATTTACTTCATGAATATTACTAAAATTTATTATTATGCATATATATAGCCAAATCAGTTTGATTTATGCAAAGGGTTCTTGATTTTTTTTTAGTTGCCACCGTTTTCAAAGAAAAATATTTCGCCGCCATTAAAAAAAATTTGAGAAAATTTAACATTGTTTCGCTGTTTAATAAACGTACAAATGTTTACTGAAAACACAGGTTTCCTGTAAGCATAATCATAACTGAGTGCAATGGATTAATAACTTCAATTATAAATAGCGGAAAAGTTTCAATATCTCTCTAGGAAGAAAATAAAAAGAAACGTCAACATGAAGAAAAATGGATTGAATATTTTTCTTGTGAACATATTTCATTTATTATGGTAAATAAAAATTTCAAGGTAATTTTTAAAAGATTAAAGAAACAACATTGGAGTTTTGACGTAACGAATAGAAGGAGAGCAACGAAATATATTAGCAATAATTGTTAAGGTCTATTCCATTTAAATTAGTAAGCCTAAATAAGGTATTTTATATCAAGTTTGTTTTATAATCGTTTAATTTACAATTTCTAAACATTTTTGTGATGAAAACAAATTTAAAATTCTTCGGAATTTTAATATCATTCGATTGGTCTTACATCTGAAAAATTCAACTTCGTAGTTTTCTTTTCAAGTTGTTATACACAGATATTATTTTATGTAGCACTGGAATATTTTGTAAATCAAATACAGAGAAATTACCCCCAAAAATTCGTTTAAGAACAATACATTGTATTCGTAGAATTTAACAAGTCCATTATAATCGGAAGCAAGCTTTTCCGACAAAGCGAAAGTAATCTTGAATTGTCTTCCGGATGATTAAACCTATAATACCGATTAATCGAAACTTGTCTTTTTCCCCCTCTTCACCCCAAGCAAAAGGTACGGCCTGATGCCGGAAGGCATTTCTTCACACAGTGACACCTGAGGCATTAAAGGAGCGTAAAAACTACTCAACTGTGACGCTCTGAATGTAGAACGCCATTTCAGTTGTATAAAAGCTCGTTGAAAAGACATGTTTGACATCAGTTGACATTCGTCTCCTTTCGATTACTACTTCCGCTTGGGTTCACTTGCACTTTCCCTACAAGAAATATGAACAAATTAGTGGTAAGAATTTTTTCTACTTTATTTGAAATGGGCTTGTTTTTCCATGAACTTTTATAAAATTTCTAGTTTTCTTCAGCACATCAGTGGAAGTGGTTTTCTTGAAACTTTATAGCGTATTCTTCAAGGAAGATCTTACCCCTTCTCCCTGTATAAAACTGTGAGCCTTGACGAAGGGAGCGAATGCCTTGTATAACATTAATGAACAAAAATCACTTACGAAATAAAGATTTTTAGAGAGAATATAGCATTTTTATTGATTCTATCCTGCGAATAAGTATTTTAGAAATCCTTTTTCCGACCGACTTAAGCAAAATTCGACACGTCATTACAATTATAGTCACAGGATAACACTGTAAAGTACCTCGACAGTAGGTGAGATCAACAAACTTTTTTTTGTGATGAAGATATGTGCAGAGTTGTCACAAAGAAACCAATTAAAGGATGAGAACAAACATTTTTGAGCTAAGCTATATGCCAAATTTTATTTATCTAACTCTTCGCATTTTGTTGAAATAGTGTTCACATGCATTCAAAGAGCCAGATTTCATTTGAATCGATTGCTTCTAAAATTTGCTCAATAGGCCGTATATTAATTCATCTATCTTGCTCAAAGTGTTTTTATTTAGTGTATTCACGGACAGAAATAATGCCAAAAATGTGTATTTAAGAGTCAAGGAAATTTGACATTGCAATTTCATCAAATTTGAATTTCTGATGATTATAATATTTTCTCTATGTACACCAGGAAGTAAAAAAACATTGACTTTTTGTAAGCAAATAGGAATTTTTTATAAACAGGCATTCAAAAAAATAGTAAAATTCCTTATATCTCAATTTGTAAAATTCTAAGCAAGAAATAGAAATTATATTAAAAAAATTAATAACTTCGCATACTTTCCTTTTTAAAAAATTTTTGAAGCTTAATCTTACGATGCAATTCGAAATTTGTTTTATTAAATATATGAAGTAACTGACGTAAATTTTGACAGAGTAAAAATATTTTTTATAAAATTTGACTTAAACTGTATGAATTTAGAAGCCAGAAAGTTTCATAAATAAAACACATGTATGTTTTTATATATCCGAAGAGATTTGTAAACATTTGATTTCATTTCTTAAATACTTTTTCTCATTTCCTACTTTTGTTAAATTATTTAATTGAACAAAAGATTTCTCCGCTTGTCACAAATTTCAGATTTTATTATTGAATAGCTAAATTTATTAAATTTTAGAGATGCTTGAGATTCCATGTTCGAAATTTATTTTTTGTTCAACTTTTAACCTTCAATTCCAAATGCATTCAAATACTTTTTCAACTCAAATGTGGACACAAGTTTTCCTTGATAAAGTATATGATTTCACCCGAGTCACCTACAAACTGGTTCCCCATGGTTATTGCATCTACATATTATTTTGAAGCCATACAATTGGATTTGAAATACTCTCACGCAGAAATTTGAGATGAAATATATTTAACTGATATGTCTATTTAGATGGTAATAATTTGCTGACATTTCCTTGTGTACCATAACAAAAGTTGGTTTTTATTTTATGCTTATTTCATGTTTTTTATTATTAAAAGTTTAAATTTGATTAAATTTTTAATAATTTACATTGCAGCATTCATTATAGTAGATCAATTGAAGTGTAATAAAGATAAAATAAGATACACTTGCAAAAAATTACTAATCATAATTATTTTTCTTTCCCTAGATAGTAGATTTCTTAGATTTTCCTTTTAGGAGAAACGAGTGGGTTTTGATATGAATGCATTAAATCACTTATACTATTAAGTTAACTACTTAAAATCTATGCATCATAAATAAAAGTAAAATTCATATTAAGAAGACCGTTATCTTTTAAATTAAAGCAGATTCCTTATATTTATTAAAGGGCATGTCAAACAAACCCAACGGCTAAGCATAACAAGCAGTTCATCCCATCGGAATGAGCCTGATTAAAATAATTATAACTTAACTTTATTTTATTTTAAATAGAAGGCGTAATATGTGTTAAAAAACTTGTGAAATCCAAAAACATTTAATTCAGTGTGAAAGGAATCCTGCCCTTAAAAAAAGCTGAGGTATATGACCGATCGATATGAATCAATAACTTCTTGCTTCTGTCTTTAGATCATTACTTTTGCTGTAGTTGCCCTGGCCATTCTTGTTGTTTCCGAAGAGATCCAAGGCCAAGGCTTCCATGGCCATTTCGATCAACATGGGTACAAGGTGTCCATTGAACACCAGCCTCACAGCCATGAACATCATCACCATGGCGGACATGGACACAGTGAAAGATATTTCCACATCCAACACCATGGTCATCACCATCATGGACATCAAGGATATGAATAATTTATTAGGTAATAAACTCATACAAAATCTTGTGTTCAAGACAATGTACAATCTTGTGTTCAAGCACTGGAGTTTTAAAAACAACGAAGATAATACATATTTTTTTCGAGTGATATAATAATATATTAGAGTTGAAATTGCAAGGCAAAAAATATTGCTTTCGAAGACAAAATGAAATTGATTAGATTGTAATATTTTTAATTTTAAAATATCTCAAATTCAATTATTTTATAGTATTTCAATATACTTTGGATAGATGCTTTTATGTCTGAAAACGTTAGGGTTATTTTCGAATAAGCTGTGAATAAAAAAAAATCTAGAAAATAGCTAATAGAATTTTAAATCATTATACAATTTTATATTTTGAATTCTATATTGTTTTGATAAATAGAGATTCTTTTTCGTACATACTTTATATTAAATTCAATTAATATTTTTTTTAGGTTCCTTTCATGATTTAAAGCATTTTCACCGTATTTCTATAATGCAATGATTTTCATTTATTTATTTCTATTTAGTCAGATTATAATAGTGACTCTGTTCTTTGGATTTACTTCTGCGCCAACTTTCATTGAAATAAATATATGTAATCCATTGTTCATTCAATAGCTCATATTTAGCTTTGCATCCAATTAATGAAAACATTTAAGTTGGAAAATCATCGCTAAATAACTGTATTGCTGATTCCTTAATATTTTTAAAAGATATTTTGTACTGAAATTGAAAATCAGTATAATTTTTTTTCTATGTCGCAATAAAGTTGTGTGTAAGTTATAAAAATATCCTTCATATCCTATGACTTAATTGTTTATATAAATTTTTAAATTTTAACATCCGTATAAACAAGCTTTTTAAAAGACTAGTTGTAATAATAAGAACTGTATAAGAGAAGCATTTTTTAAACTGAAGAAGATCTGTAATAAATTTGAGACGGTGGCATACAAATTAATTACTTAAAGTTAGTAGCCTTATTTATCTTTCTATGGCTGCTAGGTTTTTACATATTTCAAATGCAACAAGCTTTAAAATAATTTTGGAATCAGACTAAAATAATATTATTAATGATTCCAACGCTTCTGGCAATCTCAGAGATAATTTTAATTTTTTTAGAAGTTCATCCTGAGATTTTACTATGATAATATTTTCGACAACTAAACCCGTTTGATATATTCCGTAAAATTAATATTTTCTTTTCTTATTATCGCTGCATATTTCTTTTTCCAATTTAACTGAGTTAACTACTACTAAATATACTATTTCGTCAATTTGTTCATGCCTTCAACCATTTACATTAGAATTCTTATCTATTTCATTTCTTCTATTCAAAATTATAGTTTCTGAGATTTAGTTATATTATATCAGAAAAATCTATTCTGAATACTTCTTTTCATAATAGTTAATCTAGTATTGTCTCAATATTCTCATTAAATAGCTAATTTCTGACTAAAGCTTGCAAAAAAGTTTGATGAATAATGCATTGACATTAATATCAAATATGATAATAATTAAATCTTAAACAATATTAAACCACTGAACTTGATTAAGTATAACGCTTTAAAACGGATGATATTTAAATAAAAATTTAAAAATTGCATTTTCACCATCAATTGTAAGTAAAAGCGACGATTTTCATTAGGCAAGTTAGTCCCTGTCGATTGCCTCTCTATGAAGTGAGAAATGTTTCCACTTTTATTTCACTAGTTTTTTTTCTTATAAAGACTGGAATTTTGTAAAGAGTTTCTTCACTTAATCTTTGATGCAAGATAATTTTAATATTCTGTCTAAATTTGCATTTTGCATAAATATAATATTCCCCCAAATTAATTATCAATAATATATTTGTAAAATAAATTTTGATTTGATACTTGTGTTAACCTTTAATAATTTTTTGAAAAATATTTGATTTCAAGAATCCATTAATTATGAATTATAAATTATACAAACCTAAAAACAGAAATTATTTAAAATATATCATAAACAAAAAAGGATTTTGCACAACTTGCTTCATTTAATATATTTTTAAACTTGTTAAGATTTTTACATTTTCTGCGATTAAAATCTTTTCTGTATCACCCATTTTCCCACTTAATGCAGATTCATTTAAATTTATTAATTTCTGTATCATTATTATTTTATTTCACCAATGTATGAAATTATAAAACTAAGTGCTCCTAAGTATGCAATTCCTCATGTGAAATTGAGAAAGTACTTAATTCTTTCTTCTCTTATTCCAGGCAGAAATGAGGAATATGAACATTAATGAGAGTTCCCGTAAAATAACTGCTTATGGTAATGCAGTTCAAGATTGGATTTTTGTATGGCCTCTTTCGATGTAGTATTTGTGGTGGATGTTAATAAACTGTGATATTTTTGTAAATGTGTTATTACTTGAATAGCTCTTAAAGTGAAAATATCCATAAAGATATTATATTTTTAAAAATACGAACGAATTGAATTTTAATGAAAAGCATTTATTGTTATGGTGAGTCTAAAATTTATTGATCAAGCACTAATATCTTAACAATGCACTCGCTGATAGCTCTTAAATTTGTGAAAATATTCTGTTTTCATTATCTTTATAATGCTTTCATTATCTTTATATATCAAGTAACTTTATATGCCGAATAAAGAGAAAAGCAGTTGGAAGCTTTAATTTTTAAATTTAAATTTAATTTCAGATATAGCAATATTTTAAGTTTGTAAAAGGAGCCTTCCTTACTATAAAATACAATGAGTTGTTAAAACAATATTAAAGTCCATTCATCACAAAGAAAGTTTATTACAACGTTAAACTCCAGCCTAATTTTGGTTCAGTTCAGTGCAGTTACATTAGCGACCCGTTTTAAAGCAACAGTACGGTAAGTTTGGATCGAACCTTTTAATTTTGAATCCTAGTTAGATGACGAGGACGACATCTAAACTGGCACCCCTTCTCCAAATTTAAGCCCCACACAAGCGGGAAAACATTTGACCCCGGCGGAATTAACGTTCAAAAGGACTGTTTACTCTGCAGTTCTTCGGTGAAATCGGATCCCGAATCTGGAACCTTTGGTTCCGGAAGACGAAATCTTACTTAATTTTAGAATCACTGCTGTTAAAATGACAAGAAATATGCAGTTAGTATTTGAAATTATCTCAGCTAACTTATTACGTTTGTTGACATCTGCCCTTTCTTTTGAATTACTTTGATTTCGCGGTTGTTTTTATTATTTCTGTGACTGATTAGGTATATAGCTTGATCGCATATATTAGCACTAAGCGAGATCGCTTTAACCAAAATATGTTGTCACAAACCTTTTATAATTAATTTTTCATTCATTGATTAGATTAAATATTGTGAATTTAATAGAATCCAAACAGCCATAAAAATTGTAATACAACCAATTTGTGTGACCCTCCACCCCTGAAATGCAGTATAAATGCTCCTTTATAAATAAAATTTATAATGGATTACATTAGAAACGAGCAGGGTAAAATCACTCTAAGTCTGAGAATACTCTTTTTTTGATTACATACGAGTTTTTTAAAGTCTTATGTTGCTTTTTAATCAGATTAATGTGATTCTACATATCTTTAGATCATTTCTTGCTGTTTTTTTAGTATAAAGTTATTTTTTAAATACTAAAAATAATTCCTACGCTCAAACTTATGAAGTTGAAAAATCAATATTGTTTCGGCAATTATTTGGATTTTTCTTCAAATTTCTATATTTATGTAATGTGGAGTTGCTCAGTCATAAAATGCAATCTCATAAATCAGAATGTTTATTATCAACCTTATTACAAAAATAAATAAAAAAAATGGTTTGACAACACCTAATTATTCTAATAATCAGTTATGCACATCAGAGACTGAATCCACTCTGATATAAATTCATTAGCTGACCAAATTCCCTAGAAATTTGACATCATGAAAAAACTGAAAACAAATAAACCAATTTGCGGAATGATCGACCAGAGATAACAACAACTTCTCATCAAAGATTTCACAAAACTTTGGTAGATTCCATAACAAACAAACTGAAGTAGCGATTGCAACCGACTCTATGACCAAAAATAGCTACCGTCACAAACAGATATCTTTCAAACAAAACCGTCAGAAACTTCCAAGTCGTAGAGCTAGATGCTATCCTAGAGAATGAGATGTCAGTAGCTTTGCGTTGTCTTTCAGTCTTTGTGTATTTTGGAGATAAACTATTCTCTACCTAGGACTTTCTGAACTAAGACCTTTCCGTGACAATGGAAGAAAGGAAAAGTTTCTGAACGTTTGCATTCGTTCTAAATGAAGTACAATGAAAGAATTATTCACTTAAATTTAAAATGGTACCATTTCCTTTATTATAGAAATAATCATAAAAAAATTTAAATTATTGTCTGACCATACACATTCTGTAAAAAATAAGTATACGTAAGAATTTCAGTATTCCTGTAGAAAGATTACATAACTTTTATTTCAAATTTAATGCTTGTTTTTTATTCTTATTCATTCAATACGCATGTTGTTTTGTATGGTATCGATTTCGTTCTAAAATCCATTGCTCTTTTCCCAAAACGATATGTGATAAAGAGGTGCAATGGAAAATAACATCAGTTAGACATCATGTACAGTTTTTAAATAACGTAGTCTGGTGAAAGATATTGAACTAATTCAATTATGTAATCAATAGATTTTCATTTTATCGGGTTCAATCATCCTTAAAAATGGTATGGCGTGAAAATTTGTAAAGTTAAGTGTTTCGGCAAACTATTTATCTTTCTCGCAATATTGCCGCATTGAAGAATTACAGTCGAATCTCCATGGCCGAATGGTCATGGCGCTGGTCTCATGATCAAGAGACCTGGGTTCAAATCCCGCTAGAGACAATGCGATTAATATTATATGTAAATACTTGATTTTATGTTTTCTTTTATTTC
>JAPMOR010075366.1:142511-155517 GCA_026543865.1 Argiope aurantia
CGACAGTTCTACGTGGCAATATGATTTAATTACAAAGAGGCAAGATTCATTTCAAAATAAATCCTGCGTTGTTCCAAGATTGGAAATTAATAAAATAAATCTGAAGTAGAGAAAATATTTTTAAAAATATATTAAGTTTTAAATATGTTATAAATAATTTGAGGACTCAGATTCATATACAGAATAATTAAACAGATTAAACGAATGTATTCTTTTATCAATAAGGTTTATTTAAGAATATGTCTCTTGTTTAGGAAAACAAAATATTCTTAAAATGAAAGCATCTTGATAGATATTCTATCAACTTATTTTACTCTTTCATTCTATTATATTAACACAATCAGGTAATTCGAAAAATTGTATTTGAAAATTTTAGATATACATATAAGTGAAGACTGAAGGAAACTTCCACGCAAATTACAAGATGAAATAGAATTTTAGATTCATGTAAGCCAGAAAATAAATATGTCGGCTTTTGAATATCTATTGAATTGGAGTTGAAATCTTTTGCAAAGAAAAGGAAAGGAAAAAAATGGGATTTACTACTGCGAACAAAGAAGAATATTTAAGTTGAATGGAAGTATCATTATTATTACGTGTATTTGTGGGATGATATTTCATTTATTTAAGAAGTAAATTTCTAATGTCACAAAAATAAATGTTAGAGAATCTTGTTTGTCTATTTTTCTATAGGACATATTCAATCATGTATAAACACATTTTATATTATAAAAGAAACATCTGAAATAATTGGGAAGTTTCATAGTTATAGCATTTGCAATTTATGGATATTCAATGGTGGATTAATAATCGTATTACCGAAGTTTGTGAATTGTAAGTCTTAAAATTTTCAAGTCTTCATCTGATTGAGACACAACTTGCGATTATCATCATTCCTCTATGTTATCATAACAAACAGCCTGTAGCGTTCGTGTAAAAAGTGAAATACATTCTAAGAATTTATGGACATTGTTCAGAAAAATTCTCTTAAAAAACATGCATTGCATTGAAATTGGACGAATGGAAATGCTTCTACATATATGTGTAACAATTTACAGATGCGATATTTCCATAGAAAAGGGTGTTATCAGTATAGAATGTTTGTGAAAACGTACAGCTTTGTGCATTTCAGTACATTACAATCCTGAATTGCCATGTTGATGGATACGGTATAAAAACAAAATAATTGAGTAGATTGAATGGATTGTTATTTAACATTTTACATAATAATCCATTTACCTTATTCCGTTATTTTGTGTTTACACTGTGTTGTTAAGAATTACACATTTCAATACTCTTTATTGATCGATTTTGGGCAACTTTTACTCCTACGATATAGTCAGTGGCAGTAAAATAAGCAATTTTGTTGTCATAGAATTAACAAGATATTAAGAAATAACACATTAAAAAGAAATCATTTTAAACGATCCTATTTGGAAGGCAGTAACTTCACTGTTTACTGTTGTAATAGTATTGAATCTTGACTAATAGAGATGTACAGTGGATCTAGGAAACAAGAACAACTACTGTGACAAATATTTAAAATAAGATCTAAAATATAAGCATTGGATGCATTCAGAAAAAATATTTTCTCATATTATGCTTCATTTCTCATCATTCGTTTGCTTAATAAATACTGTATTACTCCAGAAATACCTTCGTGTCTTTAGTGTTTGCAACCATTTTTTATAAGTCCTTTTGATGCAAATTTGAATATTTGTTAACGTAAATATTTTCCTTTTATTTATAGTTTACCTTTGAAGCATGTAAAAGAATATTAATGCTATATATGAAAAAAAAAATTGGTACGGAAGAGAAATAGAAACGAAACTATGAATAGGTGCATCATAGAATATAACCAACCTAAATCAAGATTTCCATTGCCAAGAAATGGACGTTTTGTGTCATTACCTTCATGCTAAATATTAATCCCTGGTTGCATATACTCTCTTTATATCTTTTGATACACTTTTATACATGTTACTAGAAAATTAAAATAAGAGCCAACATCATTTGAAGAAACTGATGGCAGAAACAAAATAATATTTTTTACTCTTATTTAGCTATAACATTGAGTTAAGTGCCATCGCGGTGCATTGCAATGCATGAATGAATAAATAAACTTCGTGTATCTGACTTTCCCTACATATGATATGATAGTTCTTTTATAATATGTGCAAACGTTGACTGAAATCAAATAATTAAGATGATATGAGTAGATATATTATATATAAGAGGAAAAAAAAAAGAATTTTTTATTTTGACAAATCATAAAGAAAACACGGTTCAATCTATTTCAATTGTGTTTTCCTTCCTTTCGTAACAACTTATGTGAGACATTGAGAGACATTGTTATTTTTAGTCCTAGTCAGATGCCGAGGACGATTATTGAACCGAGACACTCTCTCGACGCTTCAGTTCTACACCAACTGGACAATAGCAGACTCCGATGGATTTAACATGCACCAGACCCAATAAACACTTCGCTGGAATTCAAAACCAGAACTCTCGACCAATATTTTAAGACAAAACTAGGGCGGGAATAGAAACCTTAAATAACACTGAAAAACCATTATTCATATTAGGAGGTAAAGAAAAAACTTTAACCTTATACTACAAAAATTTTGACAAAAGAAAAGGAAAATTCGAAGAAATTATCAAGCAATTAGAAGATAAGATCTGGCATTTCCTTCACTGTTCGAGGGATTATTATTTTGTTTTTCACTCACAACATTCTACACTCCTAATCTCGGGTGACTGAATACAACTAGGGAATAACTACAAAAGACTATTCCGCTCCGCCCTAAGTCATTCGAATCTGTTTGAATGGCGCGACAGCATTGGCGGGAACTACGGCTAAGTATTAAAGATCACGACTGACCACGGAGCATCTCCTTCCGAAGGAGGCATGTCCTGTCATACATAAAGACAGCTATCCCCGCACTATTTCTCTACTCACCTGGGAAACGAGAACCAATTACCATATCGGAAGGTTCACATCCCCTATTTTTTGTGGTGATCCTCGCTGGCAACATGGGAATAAAGTAATCATTTTGGACCTTACTACAAATGCGTTTATAAAATACATTGGTTACCAGTAAAAATAAAGTAACAATTATTAGAAATGTACCAAATATTTTCTTAACCATTACGTCTGACAAGGAATAATACATACTAGTTCAGGGGAATGTTATACGAAGTCAACTTTTAATTGGATGTATGCACATACCAATAGAAACCATTGTACTTTGAGCTCGCTTTTGATAGCTAACCGATTTTTTCTTTTAAAAGGCAGTCTGTAATATTTTCTATGTAATCGGGAAGCTATTGAAATGAATAATGCCTTGATCATTCCTTGATGTATTGCCTCTCTGCCTTAATCATGCAAATTTTCAAAAGTTCAGCTATAATTGAATAATTAAAATCTCTTGTATCTCCTGGCATTTGTCTTCCGTAGGAGTAAAAAAATATATATAATGCTATATATATCTTTAGAAATACGTACAGTTCGAAAATATTCCTTGATATATTTTTAGCAAAAATATTTTAAGCAAGCATAGAAGTAAGCATAGCGGTTTCCTAAACGCAACATGTATTACTTTTTTGAAAATACATTCTATATCCATGGATTTAGAAAAATGAAACCGTTTTATGTTACAAAGCAAATAAAAATTAAAAACATAGAATTTTGGAAGTCAAAAATTATTTAAAAATCTTTTAAAAGGTAGGATAGTTGTAAAAATGAAGCACAATGGTTTATTTTTCAATCAGCATTTTATATATTTATTTTAAATAAGCAGTAACCGAACAAAATAAATTTTAAAAGGAAATTCAGAATGATAAACATGCCTTTTTGATCTGCTCTCTCTCTATTATAAATATTCATATATTGTACTTAAAAGTCTAAAGTTCGTATTATACAGATATATATACGAGTCATTCGCTAGAGGCATTTTACTATTCACGAATTCACAAGTTTATCATTTCTCAAAATATATGCTGATTGATTCGCCCACAAGTCTGGATATATGCGACATATTATACATTAACAAATTCAAGGGTGCTAAGCTAAGAGCAGATAAGACAAAGCTGCCTTTTAAATATAATTAAATTTGAAAAATCAATATTTTGAAACAGCGTTTGAGAGTGTTTTTGGTTTTTGTTGTCAATACATTTCTCAAATTGTATAAATTTCGCAATGCTTAAAAGAAAACAAGAATGTCTGAAATATTTTTTAAAGTATGACGTGTACATAAAATATTGAAATAAGAGCGAGAATATAAGTATTTCCTAACTTTTCGAAATAATATTTCGTGAGGAAAGAAAATTGCTTCTTCTTTTGATGTAAAAAGAATTTTTCAAAATCAATCTATTTTAATATAAAGAAGACTCCAATTAATATATATATATATTTTATTTAAGATGTTTTACTTTCTCGTACACAAAGTGAAAGTTTTGTAATCGCCAAAAATAATTGAGCTCGAGAGTTTGACGCATGTTAGCATCTTTGTGCTCCCTGTATTAGGAAAAATGCATTTAAAAAATGTCAGTCTGTAACAAAATAACTAACAAATTCTTTAAGTTAGATGAATGAATTTTGATATATAATCTTTACACTAAATTTGTAGATTTTTATCAAATTTAGAACAAACCTATTCACAGTCCGGTTGTTAGAATACACGATTACCACAAATACAAAGATTTAAAATCTTCATCTTAGACACCTAGTAATTTTTGAGCTTAATCCAACAAGGGGTTGAACATCTGTCGTTGTGAACTTTCAGAAGAATGGAAACGCAAAAACTAACAAACGGAATGACTTAAAAATATGAAATTTAATATGTGACTTTGTGACTGCAATTGAATCTCTGTGTCAAATTTTGGATTCAATCTGTTGGGAGAAAAAAATTTAAAAGACAAATTTATATTTATTTGAGAGTATGAAATAAAAGATAATAAACATAAAAAAACACGAATAAACACAAAAAGTACAAAAAATAATATCGTTATGTCGTTGAATCTCATTTCCTCCAAAAAATTTTATGTGGAAAAAAGATAACCAATTTAATTGCTTCGAATCAGGAATATATATCTTTTTCTCCGTGAACAAATACTTTTTCTTCTCTCTTTACTTCAAAAGTAGACAAACAAACCTACTAAATTAAATTAAAAATAAAATAAAAAAATTATTTTTATTTATAATTATATGCAAACAAAAACTTTTTTCTTTCTATGTGAATTAACTTCAAAGCTATTATATTTTAATACAATTTTTCATAATTTAAATAGAAAATACAAAATGAGATTTTTGTGCAGTGTTTACAGTTTCTACATTCACTGTGTTTTACGTTGAAAAATAAATATCTGACTATTTTTATCTTTACATAAAGCTTTACACAGAGATTTAATACACGTAATAGATTTTATATACATAGAGACTTAAAAATTATTGTCAACAATCTACGTTGACTTTTATAGAAAATTGAAATTTTTGTCTCAAGTTAAATAAAAAAAAATTGCAGTTCTGCCTTCAAACGATTAAAACACATCGCTTGAATTGTTTGAAAGCAGAATTTGATTTCTATACCAAAAAGGAAGTCCGTTGAGATTTTAGAATTTTGCGTTGACGAAAAGTTTTTTTTTTCAGTACTATGTTCTATTAAAATTATGTATATGTTTATCATTACCAAATTATTTATTCTGGAACTAAATATTTCTAACCGAAAACAGCAATTAATGTTGATTTTACAAAAATTAAATTTTATTTTAAATTATTAAAAGCTTATAAAATGTTTTTTTTAAATGAAAACACTTAACCAGTAATATCACAGTCAGTCGAATGAATTATTGTGACTTTAGATGTATCCCAAGGTTCTAAAAATTAAATTAAACACTATAAAAATACATCTTCCTTGAAGAATTAAACAATATCACTTTGACTTCATTTTCACATTATTATTTTAAAAGGATAGAAATAATTTCAAATTTAATTTATATGTGTATATATATTGAATTTTAATATATACATATAGTGGGCTTAGTGCAAATTAAAATTCGTTAGAATTAACGGTCATAACAAAATAATAAGCAAAATTGATTAAACCTTAATTATAGCTAATAACTATATTTAAATTAATAATCTAAAACAATTATTATTAAAATAATTTACTTTTAATTAATGTTTTTTTAACTCAGTTTCCCTAAAAATATTTTATATATAATATTTATGAATATTCCTTACTTTTCAGAACTTTTTCATAATCATAATCTTTAAATGGATAATTTTTTTTCTTTTTCTATGTTAATAATTTCTGAATAAAAGAACATATTACCAGTTTGTATAAAATCAGAGTTTTTTGTTTTGGTAAACTGTTTAATGTAAATACATTTATATCCCCCGAAAGTATTTTTTATTCATTTAAATATATGAGGAGGATCCGGTTATGTTGAGCATTAAAAAATTAAACGATTATTAGAAAAACTCTTTTATCGCATTATAAAGTACAATGCTTAGACTAATACTCAATAGCTCAAGAGAGTCTTGAAGTCTTCATCGTAGTGAGACATGGAAATTTGCATGGCTTCATCTCCTTTAGAAATAAAGAATTAAACAGGAGATTTTAGGAAAATGCATTGAGAGTGTCACAAATCCGAATTTTTATTTTCCTTAACCCTTTTCAAGTTCTGCAAGAAGATCATCATCAATCAGAGACTGCCAACCACTTCATTCCTCATCACCTTTCTTTTCTCGTCATTCATAGAAAATTCACTCCCACTCCTTCCCATCGAATCACTCATAGAGTTTCGTTCATAAATTTCACAAATTTATCTCAAATTGGCTCAGCTTTTAAATACTTAAAATTCCGAGCTTTAAAAATGTAGATGACAGGACATAACTCCCATGTGGTGGGATATTCAATTTGTTAAACATTTTCAACGTTCAACATGCACTCAACACAATGCTCAGATATCTAAAAATCATTTCTAGTGTTCGCCGATGGATGCGCATGCGTGAAACCATGAACTCAAAACTTCCATTGTAAAAATTGAAAACGGAACTGAATAACCCTTGGATTTTAATCATGATAATATATCAATAGGAATATCACGAGTCATAATATAAATTTTTAAGCAATTATGTATTAATGATAGATATTGCATTTTTCATTCTAAATAGTTGTTCGAAACTTCTATTTCAGCCAAACGTTGCCTCTAAATGATTTTTTTTTTCATTTCAAGACAAAAGTACATTTAATCACCACCCAGACAAAATCAGAAAATCTATTGTTTTCAGATTATTCTGTGTATACTACGTCATATGCACACGCACGATGTGCACATGCACATCATTTCAATTTCAAGTATAAAAAATTGGAATCCTAATGTACATTAAAGATATTAATTTCAAAACTTGAATTCAATATATTCTTATTTCAGACTGTTATAAGCATCAAAAATAGTTTTCAAAGAAAATTAAATGCAGAAAATCCAGTAACTTTCACACGGTAATTTGTTTTATTAAGAACTCTACTTTCTTAGTTATTCGCGAGTAATCTACTTCCAATAATCGATCAAACAAAACGAACGATCTTGTAAAAGACTTCCGGAAGATAAACCCATAATAAGGGCTTAATCTACAATTAATTTTTTTTGTTGTTGTTTCTTTACACACTAACACCTCAAACATTACAAGAGCGTAAAATCTAACGAGCTGTGACTTTCTGAAATGTAGACCAATTTTTGAATAATATAAAAGCTCGGCAGAAGTTCACGCTTGCCATCATTCAACTTTCTGCTGTCCATAATATATTCGCTTTCTCTTTCTTACACTCGATATGAATAAATTAATGGTGAGAGAATTTAAATTATTTATTTGTTTTAAGAATCAAGCTTCCAGTTTTTATTGTGAACATTTATTTGTATCCTTGATGTGCTTTAATTGATTTAAAGGAACTTATTATCCTAAAATCGATTTTCGAATTTGATGCTTAAAATTATATCTGCCTCTGTAATTCTCTTAAAATTTCAAAAGGATCGGACTAATATTTTGCGAAATAATGAGATCATTTTCATAGAATTGATATCGAAGACAAGCCCTCTTCTTTGTAATTTTACTATTAAGCCTGCAGCTTTTTTTTAAAAGTAAAATCAAGTACAGCATGGTTATACTTCAACTTTTCTTATAAACAGCATCCTACAACGTAAACGGGTGAAGGGATTGCAGCGAAATTTGTTATATAAATTATATACAAAATGTGCTCACGGAATTTCGAAAAAAAAAAATTAGTAATAAAGTGTCCACCAGAGGGCGCCTTTTCCGGAAGAACATTAGTTTTCGCATAATAAACGACCAAACTGGAACACAGAAACAATATTAACAATCCTGAACAAGAATTATGAGTAATAAAATGAAAAACCGGGAAAAGCTGGAAACAAGCATTACGCTTCATGTGCGAAGCATCACAACTGATCATTCACGATCGGCTGTTGAACACGCTGTCCATCGACTTGAAATTTTGCAGGTGAATGACGGTGGTCACATGGAGCACCTTTCCCTACATCGTCCTGGGAACGATTAAAAACTGCTCCTCTTGTGCAATTTCGTCCTCATCTGTTCTTGTTTCTGCAAACTGAATTGTTTTTTCCCCCTCTCAAACAGTATACTGTTATTTTATACTTACTTTTACTTAATGTGGTTCGATGACAAGGTGATCAAAAAGTACTTAATAAATATTAATATTTTTTCTGTATTCCGTTTTGGTCGCTTATTTGTTAAATTTAATGTTTTTGCGGAAAAGACGCCCTCTGGTAGACATTTTGGAACTCAATTCTCCCCCCCCCCTCCTAAAATATTCCTTGAGCTCATCTCGTCAATAGTCCAAATTTCGTTGCAATCCGTTCATCCGTTTGAATTGTAGGATGCTGTTTATAGCGGAAATTTAATTATAACCACCCTGTACTTTCCTAAACCATTGTTTATTCAAAGTTTGCTTGAAAAATTAATAATTTCACTAGTCTTCTGTGTTAATATCTGCCCATCAAGTATGGACCACTTTTTGAATGAAAATCAGCTTCTGTGCAGTATAATTTATTGATAATATTAATGCAGGTATATTTGGAAATGCCATTAATAAACAGGAAGACGCATTATTTTACTATGTTAGTAAGAGATGCAGAGAAATAACTGATTCAGAATTGCCAAATGAAACAGTTAAAAAAAAAACGTTTTGATAATTGGCTGCCAAATTCATGAGTGAAACCTACATTAATGACTAGTGTATGTTTACTTAATAGGTTTAATTTAAAAAAAGCAAAATCTATAAATTCTACTTACAATATAATTTTGCATCATGTAAAAAATTAATGATTAAAAAGTTTGAGAAGACGTGTTTATGCCCAGTGATATTCAATTCGTTTTTCTAGAATTTTCAAGGAAAAAGAAGCTAGTTTCAAATGGCTGTTTTTTAAATTTATATGTTATTTAAATGATATAAAATTATTTTTAGGATAAATCTGTATTTGAGGGGCGGATTCATTTTTCTAAAGACATTGAGTACAAAAATATTAAAACAATTTTTTTTAAATTATAATTTTTCAAATTTTCAACCAACTTTTTTTAAAATTATAGCTAAATTAAACTAGATTAATTAGTAGCTGTGGAAGGATAAAATTTTATAAAATTCTTAGTTTCTCGCTTAAAAATGTTTGATTATTTTTGAGAAAAACAACTGATCTGATATAAATTAATTTAATTAATAGAATATTACTATATTTAACTCCTTAACCCTTTTTTTCTCAGTTTACTTTTTCCAAAATCTTGTTTACCCAAAATTTCTAAAAGTTAGACATTTTATTTAAATTATTTGACATTTTTTAATCATATAGCGTTTAATATGTTAAACTAATTTTTTGATTATCAATATAAATAACTAAATTTAATCAATAAAATTTATGAAAATATTGTTTAAATATTTTAACACACTTTTAACTTTCAATTAGATTTTATCTATTTGTATATTTTGTTATTGTTGCGTTAAATAACATTGTTTTATTATTCTTATTACATTTTTATATAAATATTATTTTGTTATTCTTCAACATCATAAAATTGAAAAAAAAACTATCAGGACATAATTTTATCTATATCCAGTATCCTAAAACGGTAAAAGCATTTCTAATATGTTTTGTGTCCTTATATTGCAATTTCTTTACAATGAAACACTGAATTTATTTAAAACATAATAAAATCTTATAAACTAACCTAATATTATAATATCCACATAATTGCATTTGCTTTAAAAAAGACGCATAATCAGTCACTAATTTGTATTCATTAATTGTATTTAATTTGCTCCGTTAGGTTTTCGCCTTTGCCATCTTCACAATGGTGGTCTTTGTTGCATCAGAGGAAATCCAAGGAGAAGGTTTTCAAGGCCACTTTGATCAACACGGCTATAAAGTGTCCATTGAACATCAACCTCATGGCCATGAACATCACCACCATGGTGGACACGGACATAGCGAACGTTATTTCCACATTCAGCACCATGGTCATCTCTATCACGGACATCATGAATATGAATAAACTCACTCTTAACAACTAATAACAGGTATCTTATCATACTTGAATTATTTCTTATCATACTTGTAGTGAATTACTTGTGAAATATGTTAGTTAAATTTTGTTTCGTTTGAAGACATCGTATCGGCTTTAATACCTCCCAAGCAGGCAAATTATAATTTCAAAAATCCTGTCTATTTTACTTTTGAATGAACTTCCCTTTTAATCTAAGCCCCTCAGGGGCTCACCTACTATAGGTGAGTACGGGTGTCCCAATCCCGAGGTACCCAGGGATCTTTACTCCCTTTAGGTCTTACTCTCCACTACGCCTTCTGCTGTCTCCTTTTTTTTCTGTCCCTCGAGGGTAGGCAAGGGAGCTCTCCATGAGAAGCTGTCGCCGCTCTGTTTGCTTCGTGCTTCTCATGGACAGCAAATACCCCCACGTGTTTGCCGTGCGTGGCGACCCATTAGACGGGTGGTGCACTGTGGTCCCCGGTGTATCAATCGGCCGGTAGCTATCAACTTAAGTTGTAAGTCTGCTAGGGATCAAGCGAAGGGGTCATTCCTTGGGCTTGGCGTTAAGGGTGGTCACTGTCCCCGGGGGTGACTCCGAGCGTATAGGTTCCGGCCAGCACTAAGGTAAGTGTCGAGGCTGGGAATGGCCAGAGCCGGTGGCTGCCTTCCCTTGTTGGGCTCCGTGGTGGGCGGTGCCGTCGGGCCTGAAAATTTAACAATATCATATGGGTAAATCCAAACATTCAAACAATGTATCGATTATTCAAAACAATTTTCCACGATTCTTTATTCTCCATCGAATTTCAGACTCTAAAGAAACATTCCATGGTGTGTCTCCTTTTCTTGTTGAAAAGGGCATTACTGGAAACCTAGGTGAAGTTAAATCTATTAAGAAACTCAGATCTGGCGATCTTTTGGTTGAAATTGGATATGCCAAACAAGCCAAACAGATTTTAAACCTCAAGTCATTGTCAACTATTTCCGTAGAAGTTAATCCTCACCCATCATTAAACTCGTGCAAAGGAGTTATATCTTGCGGTGAATTGTGTAATGTTTCGATTGAAGAGATAATTGAAAAACTAAAAGATCAGGGAGTGACCAATGCAAGACGTATTACTGTAAGGAGGGATGGCAAACTCTTAAACACAAAGCATCTAGTGTTAACATTCAATTCTTCTAAATTACCAGATTATAATAAAGCTGGATATATGCGCATTTCTGTAAGAACTTATATACCAAACCCTCTGAGATGTTTCAATTGCCAACGTTTTGGACATTCAAAATCTTCTTGCCGCGGGACAGTGACATGCGCCCGTTGCGCAGAAGTCGGCCATGACAGCACTAACTGTACTAATGCAGAGAAATGTGTTAACTGCAAGGAAGAACATACTTCTTTTTCCCGAAACTGCTTTTCTTGGAAACAAGAAAAAGAAATAATTTCAACAAAGATTAAAAATCAAATATCTTATCAGGAAGCTCGTAAACGTGTAAAGTCTAAACTCCCTAAAGTTGGAAATAGTTATGCTTCTGCCGTCCAAAAATCATCCGCAACGATATCCACTCAGTGGGATCCAGCTGATATAACTTCTAGTACAAATACACTTCTATGCACTTCTGCTTCGAAAGCATCTCCATCAGTTAATGTTAAGAATTCTTCCACTGAATCTACTGCATTAATCTGTGAAGACGCTCCCACTTTACCTGATTTAACAGGTTTTCAAACTGTTACAAATCGGAAAAAAATTAAAAAAGATTCTCCAGTTAAAAAAAAACATTACTACTAATGTAGAAAAAATTACTAAATTTTACACCACCTCTCCTCGTTTAATACCCAATTCTGTGGTAATTAAAACTGCAGCTTCAACCATGAAGGTTGCTGCTAATGTTTGCCCTGTTAAAACTCCTTTACCTGGTACTTCTAATTTTACGTCTGTTTTCCATTCGGATGAAACAAAGAATGTGCAGTTTCAAGAATCTGATGCCGATGCTGATATGAGCTCCACCTCTGCGTCTGAAGAGGATATAATTGAATATATTGGAAGGCTCGCCTCCCCCACTCTCTAAAAAACACGAAAAGAGGAAATACATTATTCCCGCTAAATACAAAAATATATAGCTTTATCGCTCCTTTTTTCCCCACGGGTTTTATTTTTTGACTGTTAACCGTAATTGAACATATGCATATTGAAAATTCAAATTTTTCTAGTTATAATTTTGTTTTAGCATTTTATCTGTATAACTTTTATATTTGTCTCATTTATTATTCTTCACACTTGAGATTTTATACCTTTTTTGGCATCTTAATATTTTACAGCTTGCACTTACTTTTAATAGAATTAATTGGCTTTAACAAGCTATATTTTGACTTTTATAATTCAGTTTTAGAAATTTCGAAGTGATTTTAGATTTTAATCCCTGCTAATACTATAC
>JAPMOR010075367.1:3241-19328 GCA_026543865.1 Argiope aurantia
ATGTGTGTGTGTGTCAAATCAATCTGAATTTTCCATATCAATTTCTATTTTAGACGTTGAAATACTGTTTAAGTGACATGTATATAGATATTCCTAATTTCGCAACATGTAATATTTTCTATTATAATTATATTTTGAGTAATTTCGGATATTATAATAAGACTATAAAAAAGTTAATAATATTAGGCTAATAATATTGCTTAATATTAAGAATGGAAAGTATTCCTTGTAGTCCAATAGTTATTACTGGAACTTCAAGAACGCTAATTGGAATAACTTCAAACAACTTACCTAAATTTTACTTCGCTCTCATCCAATTAGCGATAATCTGGAACCGGAATGGAAATTTATAAAGAGTACTATCAACCACTCTGCTAGGCTTTACATCCGTACAGGCACCATTAAACGTTTAAAATCTTTTCAACGGCTTAATGATGCTTCCCTGACTGCCCATTTTGTAAAAAGAGATTTGTTACTCCAAGCTATTTCTGCTTCAAACAGCGTCACTGACAAGGTTAAGCTGAATAAATTAGATACAGAAATCAAACAGCTTTATATCATCCAAAACAGGGATTCTTGGAAAAAACTTTATAGGCAGCATTGATGCTAGGGCTCCTGATTCAAAATTATGGCGCCTTGCCAGATCCTTCAGCAAGGACTAGCCTCAAGTGGAAAGCTGCAATATTGTCCTTGACTCTGATGGTCAAATTCCTCAGAATAACAAAACAGCTCCGAACATCTAGGGCAAATTTTATAAAAGCATAAGCAACTTGAGCTTTGCCAGAGATGATAAGCAGTTAAAAAACAAAGTCAAAAAATGGTCCATAATTGCCGCACCTCTCTTTTGAGAAGTCCCATTTTTTATTATCTATTCTTGATGCACGAAATGGATGTTGCCTTTGAGGCAATGGACTGTAGAAAATCTCCGGGACCAGATAATATCCATGGACTTAAACAACTCGGTGCTCAGAGAAAACTTAAGACTTTTGAAGCTCTTTAACCTTTCATAGAAACTGGGTCGCCTTCCTCGGGAGTGGAAGAGGTCTATAATTATCCCTTTCCTAAAACCTGGAAAGGATTCTAGCTCCGTGGGGAGCTTTAGGCCCATCTCGTTGACATCTTTCGTTTGCAAGCTCATGGAGAGGCTTGTCCTGGCCAGGTTGAACTTTTATTTCTCTTCAAATGGATTACTCCCAAAGGAGCAATATGGCTTTAGGAAAGAAAATAGTACAATTGATCAGATATTATTCTTCTTCCAGTATGTCAGAGATTCCCAAAACTTAAAGCCAACAAACCACACTGCGGCTGTCCCTTTGAATATGAGTTGAGCTTTTGGCAAAGTGTGGAGACAAAAGCTCATTACGAAACTTTATGATGTTTGTAATATTAAAGGAAGGGCTCTGCCTTGGATTTCTGAGCTCAGATCGATTAGAGTTAAATACAAAAACACTTTGTCTGACCCTTTTGGACAGAGACATGGATTACCTCAAGGGTCAGTATTGAGCCCGTTATTATTTTCTCTATATATTGCTGGTATCGAAGAGGTAATCAGTAACTACTGTAACGTGGGACATTTTGCCGATGACATCATCTTGTGGCATTCTGCCTCTGACATAGTAAGAATTAAATCTAATCTCAACTCTGCACTTACAGAGGTATGTGCTCTTGCTGAAATGCATAAACTGACTTAAAATACTTCAAAGCCCTTGTTTACTTTCTTTACTACCAACAACGACTTCATAACTATCAACCAAGTGTCTTTATGAATGGTTGTCAATTAAATTATGCAAAAAATGCCAAATACTTGAGCTACGTTCTCGATCAAGAGATATTGAGCAACCGACATATAAAGGCTCTTGTAAATAAATGTAGGAAAAGACTCAACATACTTAAATATATTTCTAGACGAGACTGAGGTGCAGACGCTAGTTCACTGAGAACTACCAACATCTCTTTGATCAGACCAATTCTAGAGTATGGTTTCCCAATTTACTTTTGTGCCTCAAAAGCTAACTTAGGCAAACTTGAAAGAGTGCAATTAAGTGCTTCAAGAATAATTACTGGCCTTCGTAATAGCTGCCCTAATGATATTGTACTATATGAGAGTAGAGATTACAATACCGGACCAAAATTTCAATACCAATATTCGGTATTTTTTAAATATTAATAATGGGATACCGGTTTTAATACCGGTATTAGAAAAAGAAAGAAAACACAGGTGTTCGTTGTTTTATTTGCCAGTATTAATAGAAAGTGTAAATATCTCAAAAAATAATTTGAAACCTATAAATTATAACACTATATAAAGAATCACAAAAAGTAGAAGATCATTTTATTTATTAGAATCACAAAAAAGTGTAAAAATCCCTATTCAGTCTGTGGTACTATTACAAATTTTTGAAATTTGATCTTAAAAAACATAACGCATCAATTGTACTGTCATTAAGCCTGGAACGTAATTTTGTGTAAAAATTACCAGCTGTCGAAAATGATCTTTTGGCATCTACGCTAGTTGGTGGTACTGTTAGCAATGCGCGATAAACTTTTTCCAAGTATTTACCCTAAATCCCCCTTTTTCAAATAAATCTATTCTTCGTCGGATAGTTTTGGATATAGCTGATTTCTGTATTGTATTTTGGTTCGTTGAAATATTTTTATTTATCGCTAATTCTAATTTTAGTTCAAGAGACAATTCCTTTTCACTATCGACATTAGTATCATCATAATCTTCGATAACTGGGACGAATTCTCCTGAATGTAGATAGGTTTGTGTGAAAAAAATTTTAAGAAAATTTACTCTAAACTTAATCAGATTTGAATTGGTTATTTTCTTTTCTTCTTTTTCATTTTCATTTTTAAAATCATTATAATTATGAAAATACCATAAGACATTTTCTATTTCGGTATGCCTTTCTTCTGTTCGATTATTCAATGTAATATATAATTCTTCAGATAGTGATGTGTGCTGTTCTTTCAGTGACTTCAACATGAAATTTATCGTTGCATTAGCTATTAATAAATTAGAATTTCTCCGACATAATGCCTCAATATAATTGGAAGTAGATCTGATATAGTTCTGAATATTAAGTCGAATTCACTATCTGAGAAATTAATTTACAGGTTTAAGTCGATTATTGCTTTTTGGATTGGATTTTTCAGTTTCAAAAATCGTTCCATCATTAGGAGTAAACTGTTCCAACGTGTTTTAGAATCTAATATTAACATATATTCTGTTTTATTTTCAGTTAGTATATATTTTAGTAATATATCTTTTTTCATAGGGGAACGGTGAAATATCTCAACAATTTTTCGATCTTTATAAATTATAGGACGCAATTCTTGATGGATTAATAGTTCATCCTCATTAGCAATATCTTCTTCAACAATTACATTGTCATTATCTTCATTGTCAATATCACTCACACTCTTATTCTCGTCAAAGTTGGAATCCGCAGTTTCTATATCCACAGTATTTGGATTCTTCTGTTCTTTATTATTATTTTTTTTTGGTATAATCCATCTATTACTCCTAATTGAATTCCATGTGCAAGCACAACTGCTGATTTGCAGCAATGAACTTTCAAACTTTTTTCATAACTGTTGCTCCATCAGTCATTATGGATACAACATCTTCTTTCAGGGATAATCCATATTTCGCTAATTTAGATTTAAGCAATTAATTAAGCCATTAAATAGCTAATTAATTTCGCCGTTAGGGAGACATAAAAACAAACACGTATACTATTTTGCTATGTTCGAGATCCTTGAACATATAGCGGAGATAATTTAAAAAAATTTCTAGTAAATGCCGAAAAATCGGTATTTAAACTTGTGAATACCAGTATTACAAAATTGTACAAATGGCTCAAAATACCAGTATTCGGTATCCCGGTATACTGGTATTGCAATCGCTATATGAGAGGGATCTATCATCTCTTTTTATGAGAAGAAGTTATTGTCTTTCAAAATATTATAATAAGCTCTTTAGCTACAATGATCAGCACAGAACTTCTGTTTATCTTCATTCATGGCATAGTAATAAGCGTTTAGAGAAACATGGCCCTTTTTCCTTCGCAAAAGAGATAAGTCTACTTTATGTACGTAAAATAAAAAATAAAAATATTTTATATTAGAATATTTGGACGAAAATGTAATTTCTGTGTACTGTTACATATGGAAAGAAAGTATAGAATTAATAAATGTGAGTTTAAGAGAAAAAGAATGTTTTAAGGGGAGTATGGCCAGCAATATTATCATTAAACACCATTATATCAATTTTTTAGCAATAAATGCTGCAAATTTTAGTAGCTGAAGATTCGCATTGACCCACTTTTTGGTATATGCTTCTAACGATCGTAAAGTTTTCACGCAGATAACATGTCAGCCTGTAAGTTATCACCGGAATGTGTGTGTGTGTGTGATGAGGTTTTCAAGTCTAGACCGCTTGAACTTTAGCTACAAATTTAGCATATACCGGGCGCGGCATAAATTCGTGCAAACTTCAAAAAATCGTAATGGAAAAAGTAATGCTCGAAAAAAATTGTGGTTTTCGTGAATATGTTCAGAGAGCCTTTGGATTTGGTTATTTTCATAAAAAAATGTATTTAAAAGTGATCAATAGATGGCGCTCACACGGTAATACCGAGACGGTTTATGCAAATCAGGAAAACAGAGCACAGTAATATTATAATACATTTTATTTTAAAGTCAAAGATGCTCAACATGACCACCACCACAAGGTGTTAAACAAGTGAGGCTCGTAACTACGCCTATTACAGCTGCGTGTAACATGTCGGCATCGATGCCACTAACGTCCAATTGAATGGCATATTTCAGTACCATCAAAGTGACAGGAGAGCCCCAGTAGAAATAAGGTATCCCCACAAGCAAAAGTCCGCTGAAGAAAGATCTGGCGATCGTGGGGGACAACTTATTCTTACATCCATGGCTTATCACTCTGTCCTCAGTGAATGTGTCTAGGAGGAATGTCTTAACGAAACTTCAACGTGGGGCGGACACCAACCCTGCATGAAGGTGACGGAAGATAGCGCACGTCTTTGCTGCAAAGCAGGCATAACGTGGTCATGCAAAAGTCTAAGAAAGCGTTATGCATTGACAGAACAGGTTTTCCAACCGGATACAGGACAACACTCTTCAAAAAAGAAAGGGCATAGAATGAAGGACGCAGTGAAATCACACCAAACAGTCACGTGGGGAGGATGTAGTGGTTTGGTCGTGTACGCACGTCGGTTTGATGCTGCCCAGATACGACTGTTTTGCGTATTGACGTCACCATACAATGTAAAGTGGCTTCATCTGTCCACATGATGTTCAGTAACCATTGTGGGTCACGTTACATTTGTACGAGCACCCATGTTGCAATGGCGTGTCTTTTCTCGTAATCTGCTGGCAACAACTGGTGAAATGCCTCTATCTTGTACGGATGCAGTTTGAAGATTTCGTGCAGAATGCGTCGGATCGACCCTTCTGGAATTCCTGTTATTTTACCTGCTTCACGTGCCCTGGAACTCACCGTTGAAGTCTCGGCTGCCACATTTTTCATGACACTTTGGACAACAGGGACGCGGTCAGCAGTGACGAATGGTCTGGCACTTCGTGGACGATCCTCTAATCTTCCCATTTCCTCAAAACGGCGAACTGAATTCAATATCCCATTCAATGAAACTGGGTTTTCTGCGCCTTAATTCCTTTCACCGTCCGTAACTGTCGCAATGCTTTAGTCGCAGGATTCACCGTTCTTATAGAACAGTTTCATCACTAATGCTCGATCCGGTAGCGATAGCATGCTACTGGCGTCGAATGACAGATCTATTTCCAGCCTTGTGTTTTATAGCTATATTGGTTTGCATAAACAGTCTCGGTATGACGTGTGAGCGCCATCTATAGGTCATTTTTAAATAGATTTTTTAATGAAATAACAAAATCCAACGGCTCTCGTAACATATTCCCGAAAATCGCAATTTGTTTCGAGCATTACTTTTTTATTATGATTTTTTGAAGTTTGCACGAATTTATGCCGCACTTGGTATATCTTTGAGAGTAAAAATGTGGATATCGGAGCGACTGTTTTGGAATTTTAATTAATAAAAATTAAGCTGAATTTTAAGGTTTTGACGCCATAACTTCCTAGCTATTATTGATCACAAATAAGTTTTACACTGTTCCAAAATTTAAAATTCCTTCTTTTAATTATACCAGTTTAATAATCATACCTATTTATCCTAAATTTTGTCAATTCTTAAAAAATGTTTTTTAATATATGTAAATTATATTATGTTCCTGAAATTTAAAATCCGCTTTTACTATTTTTAGCGGATTATTATGAGAGCGGGTAGAACCTGGGACTTTGTATTTCGCAACCGAGTAACAAGACCACAAGACAAAATCAATTGCTCGTGTTTCGTAGCTGTTTTTTGGCTTATAAGCTTTCACCACAATTTCATCAAATTGTTTTATAACGCTGGATTTTTTTTTTTATTTCATTCTCGAAAGCTAAAGAAAAGATATATTTAATACCTATGTAGTTTACAAGAGGAATAATAAAATAAAACAACTATTCCTCGAATATTGTTTAATATTATAAAATTTTGTATATTGTATGTGTAATATTAGAGGAATAGAACGTATGTAAGACAACTGAAATAACAAGACTTTAATTACAGACAATTTGGCTGAATCATAGGCATGAAAATATATCCAAAAGATTTAACAGGAATTAAAATATTAATAATATTCCCAGCGAATTTTCTGTTTACCAAAGACAACTCATAAACAATATAAATTTTACAAATATTCCCATCGAATTTTCTTTTTACCAAAGACAACTCATAAACAATATAAATTTTACAAATACTTCTGTCCATATTTTAGAGAATCAGTTTGGACTATGCAAAGCAAATGTTCTTTTGAGTTCTTTATCATACTTTCGACTGTCTATCCTATATTGCGTTATCCATATACGTTATGCAAGTCATTATATTTCTAGGCAATCTTTTTTGCAAATTAAAATCTTGTGTTCCACTTACTTCTGTTGATTATCGAGTAAATTAAATATATACTAGATTACAAGATTTTTGCCGTTAAATTTCAGTACCTAAAAAAGAATGAATTGTCCTGTATATATAACTTATTAATTATAATTTAAAATTTGCTACATATGCTTTTTTATATTTGTGCTGCGGTTTCAAACTTCCCAGATACAGAACACTCAATTGATGCCGAAATTCTGAATATTTAATTGTTGTCAACAAATTTCTTGAACATATCATTGATGAAAAAATAAATTTTTAATTTAAATATTTCGGTAGACTTAGAAAATAACTCGCATTTTTTTTTTGATATTTAATCTTTATTTGAAGAACTATGAATAAAAATCGTTTACATACAGTAGAGATATTCAAAAAATGATTAATGCAAAAGAGCTTTTATTTTTATCTTTTAACGTTTATAGATTAAAATAGCTATGCGATTCTTTTTTTCAATAAACCAGTGAATTCCGAAAAATTTCTAAATGATTTGCATGAAAAATAGATGAATTGATAGATTATTTCTTTTAATCCACTCTGATATCATGAAAAAGAAGAGTCAATGAACGTAAATAAAACCACTAAAAATATACATAAAAAACGAAAAAAAAATACTTTTTCAATTTGACTTTAAGCTCGATGACGCCCATAAATTTAATAGGGAAAAAATTGCTTCAAATACTTTAATATAAGAAAATCTAAGCAGCTTAGATTTTGGATGACTACGGGTAAGCTACTCTTAAAAAAAAAGAGGATAATTTTTGGTTATTAGAGTAACTTCTTTTGGCTCTATTACCCACGAAAATCCCTCTCCCATTCATTCATCGCAAGGGAGGGGATGAAAGAGGGAGGGAGAGAGAAAAACCACCGAATTTTTTGTGTCCCTGTCATTAACACGCATTAGTAGAATCCCATGCCCCCTTCCTAGTCACGCAGTTTCTTTTTTCGTGGATACATCTGTGAAGGGAGACTAATAATATCATCTCTTATTTTTTATCATATTCAGTCTTCAAAATCATATCATGAGTGAACGAAGGAGAAGTTTTTCTTGTGGTAAGAAAAATAATGCTCTTGGGATAGATAAGAAAATACAATGATAAAAAAAAAAGAAAGGAAAAAAAAGTAGGATTGAAAACAGAAGGGAAAAAAAACCATTCTGACAAAGATGAATTCGAAGTAGATATTCTTGGTTTCCTTCTCTTTTCTTTTGTTGCGATATTTTAGGAACTGAGATTATGATAGGTTTCTGGGGTGTAGAACGGAAATCTGTTCTCTTCAGATTCTACTGGGATATGTGAATTATCAAAAAAATAAATAAACAAACAAAAGTGAGCGCTTGTGGTGAGATTATTGTTTCTTTCTACAGAAAGTTTGTTGAAAGTCAGTGACGCTGAATATTTAGACAAAACTAACTATTCTTTTAGAATATTAATGATATATAATTTGTATTGAAGCAATGTGAATGGTGGCAAATTTTGATTTTATAAATTATTTCTCGGGAATTGTCTCTTTACTCATTTGGGTTTTTTTCCCTCATTTCACATTCAACTTCTCCCAACTTTTGGTCATTGATTACTTTATAAGGAGTGTTTCGAAAAGTAAATTCAGTAATTTAAGGGGCAATCATGTTAAAGTTATTCTGGCTTGCCTAACTATCTGGGATTGTTGATTGACCTTTATCGTGAGAGAAAGAAGGTAAGAGAGATAACTAAGTCAAAATGATCATCAACGACTATATTAGGATATCTGCCGTAGAAGATATGACTAGTTATTGGAATGATAGTAACTTGACCACACAGCTTTGTTATATCCACCAGAGAAGTGAAAACTAATCTGAGCGGAAATTGTTTTAGGTAATTTCATTAAATTAAGAGGTAATTATGTCAAAGTTGCTCTCACTTGCCTAGCCATCTGGGATCATTTAATAACTCTTGAGAGTTAAACTGAGCGAAAGATTTTTATCCCTTATCTGGGGTTCCAGTAAATAGTGGTAAAAACTTTAAAAGTTTTTAGCATGTACAATATAGTCGGGCATATGAAAACCAGTTGGTTTTCATTCGAATATGAGAAATGCTAAGTGGGAAATCCCTACAGGGGTTCTTTGGTATTGAATAAATTAGCAGAAAAAGATACTGAGAGATTGAGTACTGCACACATTTATGGAATACAAATGCACACTATCTGTTAACCAATTTCACAAACAATAACCTATAAAATGTTTATCTCTTAAGGTGGAATATCTATTTTTTGTTGCACTACATACTGTTGCCATTGTCGTATCTTCCACATTGCATATCATATCTGCCCTGAAGTACACTGGAATGCATGCAGTTAAATTGTATTTAACACATGTTTTCTAAAGCAGGGCATGTCTGAAGACAGAGAGGAAACTGTGTGAATATGACATTATATTCTATTATTTGTAAATTTAGAATAGTTTAATACTTTCAAGTGTTAGATTTAGTATCAGTTTTGATATAGAACATTTCATAGTATCACAAATTAAATAATATCAAGTATAACACAAATAAAATAAAAGCAATAATGAAGTCAATATAAATAATAAAGTTTATTTACAAATAAAATAAAGTATCACAAACCAGCTTTTCTTAAATGTGTGTATGCTCTTCGAGGCAGATCTGTTCTCTTTACAACAAATATAATATTTGAACATAATTTGTTATACTAGTAATAATAGCTCTATTTATAAGAAGTGAATACATAAAGATAAAATATTGCGATTGGTCAGTCAGAAGATTCTGAACTGGTTAGATTTTACATAGAATTTTTTAAATTATTAATTAGATCTTTTTTGTCATAAATAAATCATCGATCAGTTGAAATTTCCGTCTTCAATGCCGAATTCATTTTCTTTAGCAAAATTTTAAGAAAATCCTTTCATTATTCTTTAAGATAGAAAGAGAGAGAATATTTAAAAGCGTTATAAAGCTTAATAGCTGAATAAAGAGAATGAAAAAGGGTTTACTGGAAAGTGGATGCAACTGAAAGTCGAAAGAAGGGATACATTTTCTAAAAATGTAAACAAATATATTTGATATCTAGTCGATCCGACTATGAATAACATTTCTACGAAATTTCCGGGGTTCGTTTGGATAGTGGAAGTTATATGGTGTGGAGAACTCTCAATCAGCAGGCGGCAGTAGAATAAAAACAACGACGTTTATTTACACGAAGACACACAGGACAGCACAAAGACGACAACTATATACAGCATAGAAGAAGATTATCTTTAGCCGAGATGTGCAGAATACAACAGCATACAGTAGCGCACAGCTTAGTTCAGAACTAGCTCAACTCCGTCGCTGCTCTGCTAATTCCTGGAAGATCAGTTCTTCACCGTCGATTCCGACTGCGACTCTGGACTTCACTACTCCGTCGATTCCCACTCTGGCTACTACTTCATCCCCTCTGACTGGCAGCACAGACTGGCTTCTTTTATAGGTCTCAGGAGGCGGGGCTAGAAGCCTCTCAACCAATCAGGAACGTTCGAGGCGTATCTCGGTTCCTACTGGACGGATCGGGAAAATTCTCGATGTTTTGGGTATAATCTATTTTGGCGCCAAAGTCGCCAAATTCGTCGCCAAGTTTGTCGCCAAACTCTGGGACCTCCGACGCGACACCTGGACTCCGTCCAATACCGATGACTTTAAAACAGTCTTTCTGATGATGGAACAAACTATGCTGAGAAGCCGCATTGCAGGTTTGTAGCAATATCTTGAGCATTGAGATAGGAATGAAAATATTTTCAGAGCCATTCAAAGTAGATCTCATATCATAAGACTTTCCAGACATAAGGAAATATCCTCTGAAATTATGTTCAGAGATAATGTCTATCAATAATTTCCCAAACAGAGAAATTCATGATAATATCAATAATTATCATAACAGAGAAATTCATGATACCATCATCAAGTTCAACATCAGTAAAAGAAATAGACAGGTATGTTTTAGTTCAAAATTAAGTTTGTAAGCTTAAGTTTGTAAGAAAAATATACACTTAAATTAATTACTTTTTTTTAAAATAATGCCTTTTTTTTTCTTTAAAGAACTGGATTTCTGTAGAGGAATTTAGAGGAAAGAATGGGAATTTTGTAATCTAAATCTGTACTGTAGGCAAATTAAATTATTCTATAATTATTTATTCGCGAATTCGAAATTCTAAGAAATTACAATAGTTAATTAATAATTATCTACTTACATTCGCTTGACAACCCCTTCCCTCTCTAAACATGGGGACATCCATTTTTTTTCAACGATACAAAGCGTTTTGACTTCCGGATGTTTATATATACATTGAAACAATGACAGTTCTCTTCTACTTAAATATTTATGCTAATATATTTAATCAGTGGTTCTTTTACAAAAATACATTTCTGATGATAATAATCATTCCAGGAAATATAATAGCTTACATAATACATTTATTATTTCCGGTATTCAAAAGAATTCCCATTGCACCTCCCACTAACTTTTGAATTCAAAAATCATAAGGAGCTCAGGTTAAGTAATAATATTTGAAGCATTAATGCTCGTGGCAGGTCTCATTAAAAGACACAAGTCCAAAGGAAAAAAATTATAATTCCCTGGATTTATTTCATTCGTTCTTTATTTAATATATACTTATAATGATGCTCAGTGTGTGTGGGTGTTGGTTTTCTACGGGCAAGACCGTTCTCTCCAGAGCTGCCAAATTTGGCACGTGTATACCTTTGTGACCGGGAATGTGCACCTTGGAGCGTTTTTTTCTCTTCAAATTTTTAATTAGAATTTTAATAAATTAAAAATTAAGTGAAATTTTGGAGTTTTTTCGCCATAACTTTCAAAAATATTGTTGTTTCCAATGGCACTTGTCAGAGGCAAGCCCGCTGATTTGAAATCAACGATTTTAAGCCGAAAGGGAACGCCTCTTATTTTAGTAACGCCAACTAGGGCCAAGAGTACGATTTTGCTACTCACGCATCACATTTGCTTGCACAGTCCCTTTTTAAAGGGGGGCACATTCACACATCTCACAGATAGAACAAATGAAGGACAACCATGCCCGAACCGGGACGCCCAGATCACGGGGAAGACGCGCTACCCCTATGCCAGGACACCGGTTTCAAAAATATTAAATCACAAATTTGATTTTTACATTATACTGAAGATAAAAAAAATTATCTTTTTAATGATATTAATGTTTTAACTAATAAATTGAATTTAAATTTTTAATGCATTTTAAAAAAATAATTTAATTATATTTTCAACAATTTATTTCGTACAAAATATAAATAAAATTTAACCTACACGTACACATTACGCGCGAATGGAGGAAAATTTATCTTTTATCACCATGTTGCCATTATATTGACAAAAGCTCAAATGAAAAAATAAATCAGCTATTATTGCAAATTAAACAAATAAAATGTCATTTTCAGTACGTGTCTGTAAGAAATGAAATAAAAATATTAATTGAAACCTGCTATCGCAAATTTCATGTTATCATCTGAAAGCATTATTATTTTTTAAATCATTGTTTGTCTTAATTAATTTAAATCATTAACCAGTTTAAAACGGTTTGAAACTATCATATTATGCACTCGTCGATATCTAGAAAAAGATGGATTTTTTCATCTCAAAATCGGTCGAGCTCCAAAACTTTTGCCTCAAAGAAAGATTTTTTTTAATATTTTATTTTGAGAAAATCCGGTTTCAACTGGTTTGAAACCATCACGTGACTTCTGTATTGAGCAATCGTTAATTTTTAAAAAAGCAATGTTTATGTTCTTTACTTCTAAAAATCTTTAGAGCCCCAAAACGTTTTTTGCTAACTAGAAAATTAAAAATAAAACTTTTAAAAAATTTTATTATCATTATAATTATAATGTATATGTTATTTTATAATTCTACATCTTTCGATACCTCCCCACGATGTTTCGTGTTAATTTCCTTTTCTTCTTTGGGCTTCTTCGGGCGATAACTTTTTACGACCCTGCCCGTTATAGGCCAGAAATTTATAACCGTTTTGTTGACGATAATTCACCAAATTTGACAGCCCGACTTATCCTTTTCTAATAACTTTTAAATAGAAAAATTGATACCTCAAAGGCGATCGCCAATTTTCTGCTGGGAATTTTATGGCTACAAAGCCTCAAGCGAAAACTACATCATGTTTTCACATGATAATACATTTTCTAAAAATATAAATGCAAGACAAAATGTTCTATAATCTTTTATAATACACTTACAGTATCTACATTATTAATACAATAAATCAGTTTACTTGAAGCAAACATGTTTTAATGTATATCCTTTCAATTCAGAGCTAATAGGTAAAACTTTAATAAGAGAAATACATGAGTTAAAATGTTCTAAATGAAGTAAATAATTTTATTTTATGCAACTTGAGTCAATAAATGATCTAATAAATTAAGAATGCTTAGTTTTTATCTAGATCCTCTTCTCAGATAATCATATTTAACAAAATATTATTGGGACTTTCAAAATAGTAACGCTGCAATTAAATCAGTCACTAAAGACCGATTTATGGAAATTTGAATACTAATATTCAATAAAATCGGTCGATTTAAAGTCACTTCATTAACCGTTTTAAAGATGTTACCCGAAGCAGCCTCCAGGATTTCTCAAGATCGATTGGCCTAAGGTTATGAAATTGTTGATTGTTTTAAAATATTCTATTCAAAACTTAACCCGCGAGCACTCGCACCCATTTTCGGACACGAGAACTCGCACCGGGTATCTCATACCCTAATTCATTTCTGCTATTTAAATATTAATTAATACTGTTTATCAGCAAACCTTAGGTAATTAAATATTACAAAACAATGCATTTAAGAATTTAAGTGAATTTAATAATTATTACTTACATGTTTATAGACAATTTTTACAAATTACATACTGATGCTCTACACAGAGACTCCTTTCACATTTTTGGCACATAAACCTTGATTTTCTGTCTTTATTACATGGACAAAATGCACATCGTTTATAGTTTCCTTTGAGCTTTTTTGCAGGCGGTTCACTATTATTAAATCCCAATTCCTTAGAAGTGCTTGGATTTGTTATTATTCCTTGAGGCTTACGGTTTCTGTGTTGCTCTGAAAGAGCGAGTCCCAGTGTTTTCAAAAAGAAACGTCTGTTTCTGAACTGTGTAGGAGGATTTTTCGTGGACATCAACAAAATCCTAGAATTAATACCGGCCACATTCAAAATTGAAAACAGAATAACCATTGGCCAGCGATTTGATACTCTTGCAGTAGTGTATGCTGCAGCCATTTCATCGACAACATCCACAGCACCTTTCGTAAGATTATAAAACGTGATTATATCTGGTTTCTTCAATTCCATGGTAGTTTCGTCTATTTTATCATCAGTATGCATTGTGGACAACATAACTACATTCTTGTTCTTTTTTGCAGAATATGAAACAATTGTCGTTTCTTTTTGAAACCCAAAGACTGAGGAGTACAACTCCTTTCTAACCAAAAATTCAGGCGGTATTTCTCTTTTATTTTGTCTAAGTGTTCCAACAATTGTAATTTTGCTTTTCAAAAGTTCTTGTGCTAGCTCATATCCCGTATACCAGTTATCAGTTGTCACGTTACGTCCAGAATGGAAAAGCGGTTTCATCAATCGCATCACAATGGCTTTCGAGCTACAGTCTATTTTGAAGGGTCCTTCAGGTTGCTTACCAGCATATATCTCCATATTCCAGGTATAAAAAACTCTAGAATCTACTAATGCAAATATCTTTATGCCGTACTTAGCAGGTTTTTTGGGCATATACTGCCTGAATCCACACCGCCCCCGAAAAGGTTCAAGTTTTTCATCAATAGTGACAAATTCTCCGACAGAATACGCATTTTTACAATTTGTTACAAATGTTTCAAAAAAATTCCTGATGGGAGCCAATTTATCTATCTCTCTTCTACTTTGACGATCATTGATATTGTCAAAGCGTAAACATCTCATCAAAAAGAGGAATCGATTGCGACTCATGGTTTTAGGAAATAAATCGATCCCGGTTCCATCAGTGGCATATAAATCTTTCAAATTAGTGTGCGATGATTTGTGAGTTCCACATAAATATAGTAGTCCAAGAAATGCTTTTATTTCTATTTCATCTGTCTTTTTTGCATCTCGCTCTCGAGTAAAACGTTCTTGAATGGATTCGATATAAATGTTTGTGCACTGCACCATCATATTTAGCATATTGCTATCGAAGAGAATACTCCATGCATCTACGGGAGAAGCGACATTTCTTGAATAAGGTGTATTACCTGGAAGCTTGCTAATTATATTCCTTGAAGGCTTCCTAACATTTTGCCGATATTTTGTCTTTTCCCATTTTGTTACATTATCTTTACCTATATAACAATCTGTTGTTGACAGTGAACATTCTTCTATTTCTGTCTCAATTTCAGTAGAAGAATCATGATCACTGCAGTATTCTTCGTCCTTAGAGGCAGCACTATCGTCAGATAACGGTTCATCGTCACTAGAAACAGTTTCTATAAGGTGTCGTAAATATTCACTTTCTTCCTCGTAATTCATATAGCGCGTCATACTGCACTAAACTAAGAGACGGAAATGGAGACGTTTGACGAACACGAGGACTCGCACGGGTATGATATGCCCCCAACCCCTCTTTCTCAAAATCTATTTTTAGAACAAAACTGGTTTTTCCCCTACTGAAAGAATGTGACCTTGGATACAGCTACACGAAATTCTGGCCTAATCCGAAAAACAGGAAGTAACAAAAACGCTGAATGAAAATGGATCGGGCATGTCATACCCGGTGCGAGTGCTCGCGGGTTAATAAATCGATCAGATTTTATAGCAGAAAAATAGAAACGTTCATTTATTTATTTAAAGGTTGAAATGTCAAGAATATTTCTCAGAATATGATTCCATGAGATGAAAGATCTGTATAAAATTTAGACTTCATAATTTTTTGAAGTATATTTATAGACCGAAACAAAATAAAATTTTGTTATTCACGGCATTTATATCCTTTTGAA
>JAPMOR010075367.1:30101-50100 GCA_026543865.1 Argiope aurantia
TGCAATTATCACCTGAATGTTTTAAAATTGGATTCTTCCACGTTGCCTTACGAAACATTTGATTTGAGTAATTAACTTTTACGGTTTTTCCCTTAAAATAAAAGCAAAGACCAAGAAATAGATTATATTCAGAAAAGGTCGAGGTCAACTGACCCCTCGTGTTCCGTAGAGATTTTTTTTTTTTTTTGAATCAGTTGGTATTAAGTCACGCGATCGAGTGATTCCATTCTATTACTTACAGACAAGAGATAACAGTACACTTATGGGCGAGCATTCAGTAACAGGCATGGCAGATTTTTTTCATCCAACCCAGCATTGCGTTTCTTTTTTCTTCTTTTTCTCTTCTTGTAAATGAGAGAGTACAGCATCAAAGAAAAGATTAACTTCTGGCATGTATAATTAGAATAAATTTTTACAGTGGTGAAATTTTTCTTTCCCGTATAAGTAGTACAGAGAAAATATAGTAATCATCAAAAGATTCAAACTCAATATTTTGATGAATTCAATATTTTTTTCGTCACGTTTCAGACCTTCCTCAGTTCTAAAAACAAATTTCTCAAAAATGTCTATCTATCTGTCTGTGGCAAAGATAACTCACAAAAATTTTTCAGATAGGCACTTGAGCACTTTGTTTTGAAACTTGATATACGGTCTTCACACAGATTTCTATCAAGTTTTAAATAAAATCTGTTCAAATTCGTCGGTCCGGCTATTCGAATATAATTTGCACAAAAACTACGAAACTAAGAGAGATAGAATAGATAACATTCGGTAAATATTTTTAACGTCTATAATGTAAACACATATCAAATTTTGAGCCGAATCCAACAACGGATTGATTGTTTATGGGTCTATGCTTTCATAAACATAACTCAAAAGTGAGATGAATTTAATATATACTATTTGGTTTGTAATTTTGTCGCTAAAAGACTAGCTTTGTGCTAGATTTTGGTTTCAATGGGTTGGGAAAATGTGTCTAAAATTCAAATTCGATTTTCGGTTGCTATTAATTGCATGCCGAGGGATTTATCGCTAAAAAACTCGCCAAGGTTCATCCAATAGATTCAATAAAAATGCTAAATTCAAGACAAAAAATAGTATTTTGTAACTATTAAAAGCCTATGCCAGGCAAAGCGTTCTCTGGAATAACACTTTATTACAGAGTATACGAAAAAATTTTGGAGTGATCATTCACGCTGGATTTATGTAAATATTTTCTAGATTCATTATTGATATAATTAATATGAACTTCAGTTATCTGGTTCTCTCTCAACTACTTTGATTCCAGAAAATCAAACTGTTCCTTATTTTTTGTAAAATAATGTTACTGAACTTTTAAAAGAAAGGAACAAAAATGAAGGCTTAAAAATTTTAACCGATCCAGCTTATCTAGATAAGTTAAGGAAAATGATACAAAATTTTGTAAAATTTCATTTTTGGTTTGAGAAATTTTGTAACTCGTGAATTTATTTAGAAAAAGTATGAAAATTCGCACTTTTATTTTAGTGACAATGAGAGCAATTTCCGTGTATTTGTATAAAAAAGTGTCTTCGCAAACATCTCAGAAAACTTCATGTTGCATAGTGGGGATAGGGGTATTAGTTTAAGAACACAAACACAAAAAATGTCTCTTTGAGAAACTGCAAAAGAAACACAAAAAGCATTAAAGAATCTTTTAAAATTTCAAAAAAATACATGAAATTACTTTTATTAATAAAAGAATATTAAAATGATAAAACATGCAGTGTAATTTTTTACAATTTCAAATAAAGGATTTTGAAAAACATTGTTTAAAGAAAAGAAGCCAGGATTTAAAATTTAGTCATTTTAAAATGTTTATTACCGTGTTATCTATATTCGAATGACAGCAAAAGTTAACATTCAGTATAGAATTTGATGCGAGTGGAACATACCTAGTTTTACAAACCTTCTTGTTGTAACACGTTTTTCACCACGTGAATCACCTGAGATTCACACTCACTGTCTAAGTAGTTATACTATTTTCTACCTCATTTAAGAGATAGTAAAGAAATAATCATATTAAATCTGTAATTCAAATTACCGGCTTGAATCATTGTAGCCAATCTGTCAATTGAGCGTTTGAGTATTCAAAATTATTGCAGTCTGAATCAGCTCGAGTAAAGTTCAACCATAGCAAACGATGACCTATGAAAACAGTTCATTGTGATGGCGGCCTTCATTATCTCACAAAAATAAGATTTTCATTACTGATTTAACATAATTATCGTTGTTTGCTTTCTTATAACTAATTTACAAGAAAAAATAACTTAACTGTTAACTGTTTAATTTGAGTACATTCAGACCAAACTTCAGCAATGCTTCATATATTCTGGTAAACCATTTCCAAATTTTTTTCAGGCATGATATATTAATCTATTCAGCGTTATTCGACAATGGTTTTATCCAAAACGGTGTTTGAATATTTACTGCAAAATAGAAAATGGCATTATTTACCGATACCACCACACTTTATCCCGTTCAGAAATTACCTTCATTTAAGGCGTTGTGAACAATTTGTACATGTTCGTAAAAACCGTGTGATATGATTAAGAAATTTATAATGCCTTTGAATTCCAGATAATTTATTTCTAAAATCTAATATATTAAATGAACGTGATTATTTATTTAATAAATTAATTTTCATAATAAAATACCATCATTATTTATCCATATCTTAATAAATATAGTTATTCCTGAATCTATTTTAAAATGAACTTGTTAATTAAACTCATATGTAAAGACAAACATTTGATATAATGACTATAATTATAGGAAAAATTGTCATGAATAAAAGATGTGTATAAAAGAATTTGCAATAAAACTATAAAGAAGTAAACTGCTTAACAAATGAAAATGGAATGAATTTTCGTCAAAAAAACATATAGATTAAATAAAAATTCTAATTATTCATTGCAATACAAAAACATCATTCATATTTTTTTTCCAACTGCCTTTCCTCCACGCTATTTAAACCGAAGCCCTATTGGTCGCTTTTTTCACGCCCACATTCATTTTCCTTCCATTACTGAGCAATAAATATATCTCTTTCTCCCAAAAAACTCGCTCAATTATCTCCTCACTAATATCTTTCTTAACATTGTATAAAAATTAAAATTAGCGAAAAGGGAAAATATACTGTATGAAAATCTTCTCAAAGCACGATGTTATTCCAAAGTTCCATGACCTTATTCCTTTCTAATGATCAATTAACTTTTTTTTTATAAAAGCAGAAAAAGATCTCTGAAAATAAGAAGCAAAACATTCCTATGCCCTATTAAGGATAAAGAACCGTTCCCACTTCCGGCAATTTATATAGGCGTAGGATAATCGACTGCTCTCTTCTGGTATATATTATGAGCCTTCATCAGAATTTCCTTCAGAAAATCACATTTGAGATCATAATCGTCTAAGGAAAGGAAATAGCTACACAATACCTTTATTACTTCCGGTTAATTGAAAGGAATGACGAATCCCTTCTTCCCCTCTTAAAATCATAAGACCTCAGGTATATCAAAAATATTCATAGCATCAATCTTCACAGCAGGCCTCATTAAACAACACGGATTCTTAGAAAGAGAACACCATCGCTTTTTATTTATATGATATGTATTGTAAGAAATGGAATTTATTAGAATTTGGTAACATTTAATAAAGGCCAGCACAGGTCAAACGATCATTCCTTTAAATGTATTGCAGTAGTGTCATTTTTAAAATGAGGATCAATAGTATAATATTATTTTAACTTGTATGATATATTTACCGATCATTTTATTTTCGAATTCTCAGCCTATAATATTTTGAATTTCGAAATGCATTATTTGTTTAAGTAGATTTTTGAAAATATTTAGAATTAAGTAGTTCTTATAATGTTTGTTTTAGTAAATACTAAATAAAATCAATGGCGCTTTTGTTATTTTAGTAAATTTGATCTTGATTGTATTCTTGTTCGTTGATATGGAATTGAAGCCAGATAAGCGATCAGCTGAATGTCGTATTATTACATTTAATTCCCGTTAAATCGTTTAGAGAAATTTTCATTAACATGATTCTTCAAAAGTTTTCGACATTAAAAACTATAATGTATTAATTGTTTTATAAATGTTATCTTCAATCTGCATGAACAATTTTTATGGCAATCAATCCCATGACATCATAGTGCTATTAAAAACATAACATTAAAAACATAAAAACATAAGTGTGCTGTTCATTTATCTTCTAAATTTTGGTGTTTTATAACTTTTGTTTTAATTCCTGTGAATTACACTGATCTTAAGCAGAATCCTTCTTCTTTAGCTTTAAACAGTGGAAGAAATTCACGCATGAAATGTTGGATGAAAAATGTTTAAATTTCAAGGTAACGATGTAATCTATCATTTCGAAACAAGGCAAATAAATATTTTTTTAAAAATGCCGAAATTCAGGAAAAATGTGCATGCTTATTAATTTGTATTAAGTAAATTCTTTATTTTTGAATCAATGTAAAATTTCTTTTTGTTCTATTATACTTTAGTAAATTATTGTGGAAAAATTTACAAATGTTTTTACAAAATTCACCTTAAGTATTAATTAATTAAAGCTATAATTAATATTTCGAACAAATCTCTCCGAGATACACATTTACACCTTCAAGGTATACATTTAGTAAGACAGTCAAATGGTTCGAATCTGTGGAGTTCTAATCTACATACACACCCGTTCATTTTTGTTAATAGTAGAGACAGAGATTCTGTGAACAATATGTCTGTTTTTAGACTGATAGCGTATGTTAAAAATTACGATAATATAAAAAGTATTATAAGAATCTTATATTAAATGTAGTAAACAAATAGATAACTTTATTATTTGTAAAAAAGAAGTTGTCAAATATTTTATGAAAAGACTTGCATAGTTGGATGCAGAAAATGGAAAGATACTAATTGAATCAGCAATTGAAGGAGGAAAAAAAAACTATAATAAAAGCATTTTTTCAATGAAGTAATAAGACTTAATATTTCTTTTATTTATTGTTTTTAATATAAATTATGCTCTATTTTTTAAATCAGCGATTTAAACAATGAATAGCACTTTTTTTTACAATAAATAATGAAGATCTATTAGATAACTCACTTGTGCATTTCTCTTTGTTGGCGTGTTTTCCCTGCTTCAAACAAATTGGTAAATGATTATGGAAAATGCATGAATATTTGAATGATCGCATTTTTACACCGATATCAATATTATAATGTAGCAAATGGAACGAATACAAAAATATAGATTGCCTTATCTCAGAATATTGGGTGGAAATTTTATAATCCCATGGAAACTTGGAAAATATTTTGATTTGAATAATAATATGTCTTTTTATGCACACACGTTTTGAAAACGTTACTCATTGGAATATATGAAAAGTGACTGTTTTAGTAATCGCTTCTAAATAATAAGATATCTAAGTACGTTTATTTATACAGAATTTCTGAATGAAGACTATAGATTATTATTCCATTTTTGGAAATATCTTTTTTATTTCTTCAGGATATTTTGGTCGCACATGGGGGTGGAGTATCTCGTAATTGAGGGCGAGAAGTTTCCTGCATGATGGTTGATTCTCGCTTTCCTTGTCGAAACACGAAAAGGTAGGGATCTGGCTCCTCCCATCGATGACAGGACGCACTTCCATAAGGAAGGATTGTACGATGTTGGCCCATATCACTCCACCACAGTTCCAGCCAGTGTTGCTGTTGCGGCGGTCCGTCCATTTAAGTTTTTTCGTGTGCCTTCCGGCGGGTCGGAGTTGCCAGTTTGTAGTTAGGGATGTTTTCACTATTTAAGAGTTCTTTTTTATTATTGCTTACCTAAACTTTTGTTACATATTTATTTGTGAAAAGTAATGAATAAGTGAATAATTTCAAGAATAAATATGTTTTTTCAATATTTTTATAGAGTTGTTTAAAGATGCAAAATTTCCTTAAAATGATTTTACTATAATTCTCAAAGATATGCATTCACTTGATAAATATATATTATATCCTCTGTATCAGTATTTCATCAAGGATATATATGTTTCCTACAAGGAAATTTTTGTATTATTTAAACGCTCAAAATAATTTTATGCCGTAGTAGACCGTAAGTTATCATTCGTTTCCGATAAAAAAAATATCTTGTATCTGCATTTATCCACTCATGTTTCTATTACACAAACAATAAGGTACCCCACTCCACTCTGACAGCTGCAGCTTCAGCATTTGTGAAAATAAAGATAAAACTCGAGGAACAAGTTGAAAGAAACAACGTATCGTGCATATCACAAGGGAGCTTCATAAATACGAAACAAAAACCAGGGCGATATTTTCTCTGTTTCCATTTTTCACTTTTCTTTTCCTTTTCTCTGAATAATCTCAAAAGGGAATTTCTGTTCTACTTTCGTGAGTCTTGTTCCCTATTTCTCAATTTTTATTGCTTTGATATTGTGGATATGACTGCTGATATTAAAGTTATCTGTTCTTAAAATCAAGTGAAATATAATAAATTTACCCCAAAGGATCTCATTATTTTACTAAAGCAATGTCAAGCAATGGCTTTTAAAGTGCATTTATAAAATTACTTCCAGGCAACTTCGTTAATAGTGCGAAATAATATGCCAATTTTCAGTATTTTAGTGGGTATAAATCAATATGATGCATCTGAGTTGGTATCTTTTTTTATTTTGTTTATTCAATTATTGTCAATGAAAATATCAAAATGTGTAAAAAATATATTATAACTCTTTGTTTTTGGCTTTAAGTTGCTTGGAGGCCATTCAAATCATGCCACTAAAATCAAGGAATGGATCGATTGCTGGAATGTATACTCTCATGCATATAAACCCGATTACACAAAACCGGAATGGCTTAAATGAATAAAATTCGATATATTATATTGCGATTGAAATTTCAGTTCCGTGTCAAATTTTTGTTTTAATAGGATGGAGAAAAGATGCTTGAAATACATAATGAATTTTCTGGTAAATGAGTATTAAGTGCGTATCAATCTTTAATAATAAAAAAAATGTCATTGATCTTTCATAAGTAACGTGCGACAGGCAATGAAGGCATTTTTTTTATTATTCTATGAAGAACGTGACTTTCAAATATGAGCAATCGTCGTGTTCACAACTGTTTGTAAGATGGGGAGGGATCACAATTTTATTAACAAGTTCGTTATATCTGCAATTCCTGTCATTCGGATATCTTTCTAATAAGATGCTTATTCTTTGCACTTTCTTAATTATTATGGGAAAAAGAATATATAATGAAAGAGCAGATGTGAATCACAGACGATTCAAAGTACAAACAAAGTATTAAAACTAGGAGATACTAACTAAACACAGGCGTGTTCTACTCGTTTCGAATCCTCCATTGAATGAGATCTGTTGCTGTTTCTTTGGGGCACATCATTCCCTATGTTAAAGAGTATGTGAGAAAATTTGGGGAGGGGGACTGGTTTTAAAAGAAAAGAACTTGCCTTGCTCTTTTAGTTTAAGAATTTTATTTCAGTTTATTTCTATTTTTTTCTCTTAAATATAAATCAGTTTGTTCGTTGATCTTTTAGGATAATGTTTTGATCATAATTCTTACTTGGAATTTGCTAATCTACATTATTTTTTTAATTCTATAGATATATTTATAACATTTGATTTATTCTATAGATAGTGTTCATAAAAATATTGTTTCTTCGAAATGAAATTTCTGGAATATTTCTCTTAAAACTGTTACTCGGAATCGTAGACCGGTATTGTCTGTTGGTCTGTACTTTCTCATGTAATTAAACGTAATAACTGTGCAACGTAATGAATTAAATAAGTGAAATTTGGCGTGCGATTAATCGTAATTCTGTGCCAAATTTTAGTTTTAATAATTTGGAGAAAGAGAGCCCAAATATACATTCGGGTTTCTGGTACTTGTGTATCAACTGCATATCAGCTATTGATTATCAAAGAGCTTTAGTAATTATTGTTAATAACGTAGGATTAATAATGCACTGATGCATATCTTTATTAAAGAGAATGTGAGAAAGGTTCGTTCCTTCCATTTTTGAATGAGTAATTGATGTAATTAAAAATATTCGAAAGTATTTATTGATGTATTTGCTATGATTATAAAAATTTTAATCCAATAAATAATAGAAAAATAGCTTGCATAACTCAAAATATTTTAAAATAACATACAGTATAAATAGAGGCAAAATAATGATAGATGTTCATTGTTAAATCGAGAAATTATTATCTTACTTTCATTTCAGTTATCAAGGATTGTAATGCTTTTTAAAAATGGCGGATAATCATTGTTCGCTCGTCATTGCTTAGACAGCTGACTGGTAGTTTTTGCAAAAATAATGATACATTATAGATTTTTATTATTATTAGAAGCTATGCAATATGGGCATTCATGTGTCCCAATTCTACTTCCTAAAAGAAATTTCAATTTGTCTGCTTATTTATTTCTGTAGCGATCAAATTACGTTGGAAACATAATAAAATAGCTTATTAATATAGATTTTGCCTTAAGAATATTGGATTTTCACTATAATGCTGCAATGTTTCAAATGCAAATCAGTTCTAGCTAATATGTTACATTTACAACAAATGGAATATTTGACCAACATTATAGACTAATCTATAGGCTAGTTAGCTTCATAAATTGCATTACTAGATTTGCTAACTGTAAGAGAACATTTAGTAGCAAATTAAATGAGCAATAACACCTTAAGGTGGTTTCAGAGCATCATAAATCTTCGAATCAGCATTTCATTCATTTTTTTCTACATTAACACACACACAAAAAAAAAATATCTAAAATCGTTTGCCATGTCTTTACGCTTATATGATAAGTGGGTAGGTGGGTGAAATGAATATATTTGAAATCTGCCGAAGAAATATGATTTTACTTCCTGAGGATCATTGGGAAATCTACGATCTCTCTTGAGCACTTTAGGGCCGCGGTGGCCTGGTGGTAAGATCTCGGCTTCGGAACCGGAAGGTTTCAGGTTCGAGACCCGATTCCACCGAAGAACCGTCGTGTAAAAGGGTCTGTTGCACGTTAAATCCGTCCTGACCAAACGTGCTCCCGCTGGTGTGGTGTGGAGAGGGGGGTGCCAGCTCAGGTGTCGTCCTCGTCATCTGACCGCGGCTCAAAATTACGAGGTCCGTCCCAAAATAGCCCAAGTGTTGCTTCAAACGGGACGTTAATAAAACTAAACTAAACTAAAACTCTCTTGAGCACTTGCAGTACTGTCGATGCTTAAAGTCCTTTACCATTAATAAATTTAGAACGAAACAACAATTTGACGATGAGTGTCTGTGTAATTCAAAAGTATAGCCCATAATCTTACTCGATGTCATCAGCGGTATTGCACGCTTGGTATACACGGCGACAATTTAGCGATGAGTGCCTGTGTAAATAAACGTAGCTTATACTACTGTTCGATATCACCGGCGGTAGTACATATTTGGCATAGATAGTGACGGTTTGATTATGACTGCCATGTAGCTCAGATGCTTAACCTATAGCCTTACTCGATATCATCTACAATATTTCATGATTGGCAAAGACAGTAAAAATTTGACATCAAGAGTACAGTCTATAATGAGCATGCAATCCCTCTGAATATCGACTTGGAGTACTAATGCAGCTGCCGCGTCGTTCTTCAAACACCTTCACTGGAATAGAACAACTAAGCACCTATATTTATCAAGCTTCTTTACTGAATTTGCAACTCCGCGAAACCACTAAATCTATTTGTAATAAATCGCCCTTTGCCTCGAAGTGTAATTTACTTTATTAGCCGTCTTCATATATAACAGATTAATTATTTAAGGTACTTTAATTAGCCAGAATCGAAATTCTTTAGAATATGGGTAACTTGGGGAAAGATACTTCTAATAAAAAAGCTAATTTTAGGATATGAGGGTAATTTCTTTTGACTTTATTACCCACAAAAATCCATTTTCCAGGCGATCATCTCGAGGGAGGGATTAAAAAAGAAAAGATAAAGACGAGCATGTATATTTTTTGTCATGTTTTTCTGTCATTAACACGCATTAGAAGCACTCCATGTCCCCACTTTCCAAAGATTAGTCTTTATAAATCGCGAAATCATGAATTTTAGGGTTTTCTAGGGTATTGTTTTTTGCATTTAGTGTTTAAAATCTTATCACGAAAGAAAAAATGAAAAGTTTTTTTCTTCCACTAAAAAATTATAATAATGTCCTTTGATAGGAAAGGGGAAAAATTACAAAAAAGTAAGAGAGAAAATAACACGGAAACATAAGAAGGAAACATTTTGACAAAGATGAATTCGAAGGAGGTAATCTTTTCTTTTTTTTCCTGTGATGTTTTCGGAACTGAGATTATGATAGTTTTCCAAAGATGTACTGCAGTTTATGCTTGCCCTACAGGGGCTCAATGTTTATCTAAAATATGAGGAAAAACTAGCTGTTGTGGTGAAATTTTTATTTCTTCCAATACAGAGAATACGCAGCGCATAATTAGTTATATTATTGGTGGGATTGTGAATGATTTTTTGTATAATAATTTCTAACATTTGCATCTTTCGTTTTTTCAAATGATAAATTTCATTATCACTGATATAATTAAAAAAATATTGCTTTCGAAAACTTCTGTTTTTGCGAGGCGCATAAATAGTCCTATCATTGATGGGATTCTGAATGATTTTTTTGTATAAAAATTTCTAACAATCTTTATATGCTTCATTATTTCAAATGGTGCATTTCATTATTACTAAACAAAGAAAAAATAATTTCTTTAATTTTACCCAAATATTGCTTTCGTAAACTTCTGCTTTTGTACAGAACATAAATGGTTCTTTCATTGAGGGGATTGTGAATGATTTTTTTTGTATAAATTTTTTTTAACAATCTTTGTATATTCCGTCTTTTCAAATGATGCATTTCATTATCACTGAAGTCATAAAAAAATATCACTCTAGTATTGCTAAAATATTGATTTCCAAAACTTCTACTTTTGCGCAGCGCATAAATGATCATATCATTGATGGGATTGTAAATGATTTTAAGATTTAAATAATTTCTAACAATCTTTGTATTTTTGGTCTTTTCAAATTATGCATTTCATTATCATTGAAATATTAATATTAATATATATATATATATATATATTGCTTTCAAAAACTTTAATGTTTCTTTATCTCTTCTTTTACTTATCATTATTATCAGTAATTCAATTTGCTTTCCTTCTCACAAATTCAATCATTTTTCACATATATAATTACATATAATTGAAAATTTTAAAAAATCAGATTTTAATAAGTATAATTATAAATTTTAATGTATATACCACTCAATCCTTGTGATATATTCTACTGTACAAAAACAATGTTCCATTTAGGACCAACAGAAGAAACTTTTCTATCTATTACACGAAAGAGTTACTTGCATCCATTTCAGCTCAATTCATCTCTTTCACCCAAAACACTTACTAATTTGCCTCCTCATCTTCCTGTTAGCCTTAAAAGTCTCCTTTTGTAATTCGCTTACATCTTTGAACGAAAGCCACCATTCAAAACACTCTGGAGGGAGACTAGAAAAACAAATCACTCACTCAGGAATAAGTTCTTCCGGAAACTTAATCAAAACTGCCACGCGTGGTCATTGTCTCCTCCAATTTGTTCCGACTGTTGTGCTGGGACTGTCTTAAACTAATTTCGGTCAGTTTTTTTCCCATGCTAAATTGGTAGTTCATTCGTCAACTGATGTCCACAGGGGAGGATAGACTTTTGCTGGACTTAGTTGGGAACAACAAAGTCAAATGCTTGCTTGAATTAGGTAGAGTTAAGAGAATGGTCAATTCCTAGTAAACATATCGGAATTAGGAGTGTCGTCTTTTCAGCAATTTTCTGAAAAAAGAATTCCATTATCTGAAATTTGTTTTAAAAACAACTTTAACTGTGATATCAATCGAGGAACATATCATTTTTTATCGATTTTGTGCACTTGGTTCAGTCGATTCAATTGTAAATTTTGCTATTTCGTATTAACATGTAACCTATCTGAATCTGAATTAACAGAATGCATCAGACTTTGAAGGTCAATACCGCTAATGAATATTGCACTTTAGAGTTGATGAAGAAGCTTCAATCTATCAAGAAGCATATATTTTGATCTGAAGACGATTTACAAACATTTGGATATTCAAATGTATAAATCGATTGCATTGAAATGCGTTGATGCGTCATTTAAAACTGTTTACGCGACAGTATTGATATATAGCTTAGCAGTCAGCTTGAACTCTCTCTACAGTTAACTATTACGTATTTTCCTCTAAGAGAAAATATTATTTCTTGTAGCACCTCTTTTTTCCCTTGTGCAGAGAGTGCCCCCTACAGAAGACAAGCAATTGAACGGGAGACCTGCATCCTGAGGTCGATTTTTTTCCCTATGAGCAACCCTTGCGCTAACGCCGAATGATTTCGATTTGGAAACGGTGGAATCCCTCCATCATACTGTTTCCTTTAACCTAATTGTTTATGTGTGTTTATAAATTTTGCAGTGTAGCTATGTTAGTGGAAATTAAAAATAATATATTTAAAACCGGGCAGTTATTTAGAAAATCACAACACACCCACTATAGCCTGAAATATAAGATAAAAATTTTTTAAAAAGTTTAAAAGGTAAAATATTAATGGTTAGCAAATTATTTTCAAAAATTATAAAATGTATATATTTGTAGCTAATGACTAAGTACTTTTTAGCTATAATATGTATTCTGAAATTTATGATGTGATGTATTGGGCAAAAACACTATCTCTTCTATAAAGAAGGATATTATATCACTCGCCTCTAAGGCACATGAATAAAAAACTGAATGACCGTACCAGCTCTATAGCAACTCTGGCGGGAACTGGGGTTGAGCCCTAAGAGCCATCACCGGCCACGGTACAACTCTTCCCTAACGAAGTACTTCCCATCATCGACGGAAGAGGCTGACCCCCACTTTTTCGTTTACCTTCCAGGATGGCGAGAACCAACCACCATGCTGGAAGCTTCCCATCCAATAGAGAAGGGTAAAAAGATTACAAAACTTAAATGTTATGCGATCTTTTTGTTAAATAAGTGTCAATTAGTAAAATGATTTTCTTACATTCATCACAAAGCTTTACGAATCTACAAAATTTGCAAAGATATACTTATTTTCAAACTGAGTGGGACTAATAAAACTTTTATATATATCCATTTATTACATAAATGTTTGTTTATTCAATATAGAAAAACTATAATATGTAAAGAATTGTCTAGTAATACATCATTTAATCGTCATTACTTCAAAGAAATTTACTAATTATGAATAATGTTATTCACTTTGATTTGTCGACAATTGCAACTTCAACTTTATAAGAAAAGGAAGAGAAACATGAAAAAAAGAACATTTAAGGTATCTCAGAAAAGTATTGAATGCCAAGCAAAAAAAACAAAACATTTTCATACATTTGTGTGCTTTCAAAAAGAATGATAAATTCTGTAACAAGGACCATTTGGATACCGACCATTTATGATATTATGCAATGTTAATGCTCTTTATAGAAGAACATAAAAGTCATTTTTCTGAAAGATTGGAATACTTCTAATAAGTATTTTCGCAGAATTGTTTAGAAATTACAAAATACAGGACATTTACTTTCATGGAGAGGATGATGTGAAGCAGAAATAGATATTTTAGCCTATTTTTCAAGTTATTCTCATAGCCATGCTCAACATTCCAAAATCGACATTGTAGAAATTATTTCTACTTAATTATTGGCAATCTTATATCAATAATGGAGTCCATGGATGTTGTAAACGTTACATGAACAAGTACGCGATCATCATCTCAGGGATAATTAATCGATAGAATTTTACTATTGTCCTAATAGTAAAATTGAATTCTTCTTTTCTGAAAAGCTAATTTTGATAGACGAATGTAACTTTAATCGAGACAGAAATTTTAATCATCAAAATTAACACTTTTCCGAAGGTAAAAAGAGGTTTCGTTAAAAGGAATTCTTCGTAACGATGATTCATGATCGGTGGCAATTTCTATATAATCGTGGTGTGACATTTTAAGAAAGGCTTTTGTTAACTCCATCTAGTGCAACAATATACTGAATTATAACCAGATATATGCATATAGTTTTGATTCATATTGTTACGAAATTTTCTTTACCGGGGTTCGTTTGGATAGTGGAAGTGATATGGTGTGTAGAACGCTCAATAATCAGGCAGAAGTAGAATAAAAACAACGACGTTTATTTACACGAAGACACACAGGACAGCACAAAGCGACAACTATATACAGCACAGAAGACGATTATCTTCACCCGAGACGTGTAGCATACAACAGCAGCATACAACCAGAATCTACTGCAGACAATAGCGCACACCTCAGTTCAGCACTAGCTTGCCTCAGTGGCTTCCGCCTCCTCCGTCTTCTACTTCTCCGACTCTGGCTCGGATTACTGACATGACTTCGCCGCTCTCGAACTTGGACTACTAGCTTTTCCGCTCCGTCTTCGGACTACTCCGTCGTCCCACCGTCCGACTTGACTTTCTGGCAGCCGCAGCCCCTTTTATAGGTCTCAGGAGACGGGGCTAGAAGCCTCTCAACCAATCAGGAACGTTCGAGGCGTATCTCGGTTCCTACTGGACGGATCGGGAAAATTCTCGAAGTTTCGGGTATTATCTATTTTGGCGCCAAAGTCGCCAAATTCGTCGCCAAGTCGCCAAATGATCGCCAAGTTTGTCGCCAAGCTCTGGGACCTCCGACGCGCTAGTCCCATTCAGATGACTGTAAAACTTTCTTTCTATTGATGGAACAAACTATGCTGGGAAGCCGAATTGCAGGTTTGTAACAATATTATATCTGAGATAAGTGATAAATTGATTTTGATAATACTGGTTTTCGATCTTAACCGATGATTTCAGAAAAACTTTTTAAATTATAAATTATGTATCGTAAGAGTACATTGAGCAAGAATGGATAGTTATCGAGCATAGTAATCGAAAATATTCATTTCGAACTTGTTTTTAAGCACTTCGATTAATGTGCCATATGAAAAATTTTAAAATTTAATTAAAGTTAATAAGCAAACTTTTATGTTCTCACTCTGTCTTTTTAATGAACTGTCATGATATGCATATTATTCTAAAAAATTGCAATGATATTTTCTTGCAAATACTTATCAGAGGTATGGAAAATTATCTGAAGTTCATTTACCTTTTAATATCTCAAAGATGTTTACAAATAGAAGTATGGCACTTTGAATCCTTATAGGTGAGGGTAAGAAAAACATCTCACTTAAGGCATTTTTTTTCGCTCTGGGGGTTGAGTAAAAAATCTCATTTCTGCAATTGTTTACTGTCTTGCTCTAAAAAGGCCATACTCGTTTCAAACATATGGATATCTTATCTGATGAAACTTTGCAATTGAAATAATACATCGAAACAATGAAACGTGTTCTTTTTTTAATTTTTTGGAATAACTTTTATATGCCGTAAAATATAACAATCTACTCATTTGTTTCTAATAGAGAGTGCTTAAAAAATTGTATTTAATGCAAAAATTTCTTAATATTCTAAAAACGGTTTTACATATTTGAATAACAAATTATGGCTTTTTTTCCCATCATATCTCTTTTAAAAGTTATCTGAAAAGGCATAGAAATTATTCCATTACCATTTTAATAAACGGCCTCTAAACATAATCAGAAACCTTAGAATTTTATAATAAAAAGTAGTATTAGCTAATTACTTCCTGGAATATCCTTAAGGTGATACCTTACGCCTCATTAACTAAGAATGCTTAGAAAAATTTCGTTACTGTTATGCTCCGTAACTACTAGTTTCGGAACATACCCTCTGTGTGCTTTGGATAAATTCTTTAAGAGCTTTTTTTATTAATTGCATGTTTTATATTCAAGCTCCATTTTAATCATCATAATAGTTCCGTAACTGAGATGTTATCAACTGAGCTGGATCCAAAGGAGTCTTCTGTGTTGGCATTAACTTCACGGAAAGGTTTATTTCGGCAATTAACCCCTACAATGTTTCCATAAAACAAAAGGTAAAATGCAAAAAAAAAGTAATTACGCGCCAAAGTCGATTTTTTGAGAGTTGACAATAAGTCACGCGATAAAGAAATTGTCCCAGAAACTAAATATTCACTAACAAGAGTAGATCGTCTTCGTATAATTTATAAATTCTAAAAATTTATAAATCTTTTTTGTTTTTTAACTGCAATTGAAAGGATATCACCGTAATACAGAACAAAGTTCGCTTCTGTAGAATGCAATTGCATTAAATGCAACAGATTTAAGGCAATGTCAGAGTAATTGACTTTCCTTTTTATTGAATATATGGGTATTTGTTTAATTCTTGATAATTTTGTAGTGTTTCTTGTTGATATAATTCGAAACGATCTTTCTTGAATAACACAAACTAACTTGGACAGCACAGACTAATATTTAATCTCTGCATGGAATTATTGTCTCAAATGTTATAAAATGTAATCAAATAATTATTTAAAGTATTTTCCAATTGAGAGCCGGATTATTTCTGACGAATTTTAGAGATTAACCTTAGGGATACAATTAACAGATAGCATTATAAAAAGAGCTAATTATAATATACATAATCGATTACTTTTCCCAAAGGAATTTAACCATCATCTAATGCAAAAAGTAAAGGGCTGAGTAAAGTTACTTTAAACCTGCTAAACTGCCTGAGGCACACGGAACATTCTGAATGATAGGACAGCCGCAACAGCAACACTGGCGAGAACTGTGGTTGAAAAAGCATTATTAATTGCTTAATAACTAAGATAAGTCCTAAGAGTCCTAAGGGATAATCCTAAGGGACAGTCCTAAGGGAGTCCTAAGGGACAGTCCTAAGGGAGTCCTAAGGGACATCATCGGCCACGGTACAACCCTTTCCTTGGGAAGTACGTCCCTTCATCAAACAGGAGCTGACCCAACATATTTTTCTTTACTCATCAGGGAGACGTGAACCAACAAGCATACCGGAAGCTTCTCATCATCAATTACGAGGTACCCCTTCCCCTAATAGTAGGACAGAGTAAAATTAGTAATATCTGAACTGCCTGTGTATTTTCTAGAAGTATAGAAAAAAGTTTAAAAGTACACATAATTGAAATAAAGAACAATAGACATCAGTAGTTATATCAGGGTTGTGATAAAATAGTTAACTTCTAATACTATTTTATGATGCTTGTGTCTATAAATATATTATTGAAAAATTGCGAAGTTTATATATTCACCTAATTACATGAATCAATTTAGTGAACTAATTTTGATGCCTCAATATTTTTAATAAAAATTATTCCACTTTCCACCATCTAAAACTGTACAGGTTTTGAAGTTTTGAGTGCACTTATTTTAAGTTAATTAATGGATATCGTTTCCTCAAGACGGTGTTAACTAGTGTATTTTTTCGTTGGAAGACAGCTTAAACCATCCAAAATCGCTTGAAAAAGCATTATTTATTGATTAATAGCTTGATAAGATTTAGGCCAAAAGATCCGAATTATTTTTTGAATAAAACATTAGTGTATTAAGAATATATTTCTAAATACGATTAATTGCTTAGGAAGACTACATGAAAACTTAGACAAAGTAATTATTTCAGCATATATTTATAGATACAACAATATAAAACATATTTTTTTGCATATAAAATATATTTTATTTACATTTCATAAAGTATTTTTTGAACTGATGGAAATGACTTCTTGTGTAATCCCTTGCGTAATCTAAATTCAATTCATTTAAACTAAACAGAACTGTAAAAATTAGTTACAGCAAATATCAGAGATTGTGAGAGAAAACTAACCATTCAGTAACACAATCGGAGAATCAGCTGCCATCCTTTGTCTCGAAACGTGAACTGCATTCCCCTGGATCTAGAATGTCGTCCCAAATTTAATCTGTGTCCCGCAGATCCGCCTCAAAGGCACTTGGGAAGGTTCAGATTGCGTTGACGCTTGTCGAAACTCGCTATCATTTCATTCACATTCGTGTTTCTCTTTTCTTAACAAAAGTTTGGGATGATTTCTTACATCTGATATTTGCTTCTGCTATGCTCTGGTCATTCATCAATGTTTGGTTTATGTGAAGAATCATTATTTCATCTTCCCATCCAGTTTTCTCGTTGCAAATATCAGTGATTTTTTTTTTACATTTTTGAATAATCTTTCATTTAAATTTATGATATTATCATTGAATGAAGTAGCGTAAAATATGCTTCCTATATGCTTAAAATAGTCAGGAAAGATTTATAATCAGATATATTTAAAACTTATTTCTATTCCTTATTGTAATGTACTTTTTATTATGATTTTAAAACACTAGGATGGATTTTTTAACATGATAGCATTTAACATATTTTTTAATATGATTTAACATTGTTTTTAATATGATTAACAAAAGTTAAGTACTATTTATAAACTGGGTGATAGGAATTCAAGAAATATCATTACAAACATTCTACAAAGCAAATCTACAGAATAAGAGTAAACAATTTAGTAAATGATTATGTTTTTGATAATAAGTACTCATTATTGAAGGGATCTTGAAGTTTTTTTATAAAAAATTATCTAGTACGTAGAAGTTTTTCATTTATAACTCTAAGCGGAGCTCTCTCTTTTACGGAAAACCATTCGGAAGATAAGAAAACCGTAATTTGGAAACAGTCAGAGAAGAAGTCTCGCCCGACTTCTAATAAAGAAAGTATAGTTCCATAAAAAAAAAAAGAGCACAGTTAACAAAACAGCAGCTGAGATAGATACAAATAATAGAACTAACATACAAAACAACACACACCTGCAGCAAATTCGCTAAATAGAAATAGTGCTGTGAAAACAATTATAGCATGTTTCACAATCAGCAGTCAGACGGGTGAAAGTTCATAAAATGCTTTGGTCCTTCTCGTTTATATGGGTCTTTGAAGAAACCCTTCAATTTTCTAGAAGAACTTTCATATATCGGTTTTTAATAGAGTGAGTCAAAATTACTGGATTTTTCAGAGTCTATTTAACTAAATTCGCCAAGGTTAGGTGTAGCATTGACTTGGCAACCTTTCAGCATTCGTTAAGAATACAAACAAATCTCTCTTTTCAAAGCTACCAACATTGTATGTACATAATATTAGAGATTTGCAATAATATCGCTTAAAGATTCTTTTTCATCCCTACAGGTTTTTAATTATTTCAATTTTATTTGTGTGGATGAATATGCAATTAGAGTACATTTTACAATCACCAGTCATAAAATAAATACATTTCAATAAATTTTAAAAGTATATTTAAGATCCTTTTAAATCCAGAATTTCTCATTAGTTTAGTAATTGCCTTTATATATACACTCGAATTGCAATATTAAATTTATTGTTCGCACATTATAACTGTTATGTAATTAAGAGTAAATGTTTGAAATTTTTTGCTGACGGATAATTTCTTTTAATTTTTTAAAACACGGCGCTCTTATCACGGACAAGATGGGATAAAAATGAGAATGCAATTTCGTTGAAACCGTCTATTTCGTCGCGGTTCCTGCTCATTATCTGAGTTGCCTCATTGCGGGTCGGAGTATTTGATTGTAATTTTATTTATCTTCTTTTAATAATGGGGCTTAACATAAAATTTTTAGCTCTGTAGAATTTTAAATATATAATTTCACAACACCTTTAATATCGATTTTCGTAAGTAAAATCATTCGATATTTTATGAGTTTATAACCACTAATGTTAATAGTATTTGATGATTTCAACATACATTTTCAGATCTAGCAGGCATCACAGCAAATAAAATCTTGAAGAACAAAGGGTTTTTAATGATATTTGAAACATAATATATTTAATTTTCTATTTTAATTATACTGAGATGAATTTACCTTGGATTTAGATATCTTTAAAGATAAATTTCCTGAATTTTACAAACTA
>JAPMOR010075367.1:50110-65105 GCA_026543865.1 Argiope aurantia
TAGAAAGATGGCCTTGAAATTTTTTTTATCGTTTTTAATCTTTGTCAAATTATAACAGACTTTTTGTTGTACTTTCTAAGAATTTCTTTAGCATTCCCTTAGAGGACGGATATAGTAAATCATTTCTTATTTTATCTACAGTAAAAATGACCTCTTCAATTTCTAATGGAATTTTATTTTTCAGTTTTTTGAAATATATATTATATATCGTATTTTCTATACGTCATTTGCCCCATAAAGGCCTGTATTCTGAATAACGAATAAAAAATCATTTAAGAGACAATTTATCAGGAGATCTTAAAATTAAAAAGGGAATTTTGGGCAAAATAATAATAACAAAGAAAATTTAATTGAATGAGAAGTAAATTTAAGGTATATGTTTTACTTTCAATATGTCATCAAATATTCAAAAGAATCCGCACAGAAAATAACAACTGTCGTGAAAGACACAGTAGACCTGTCTCGCATTTTAGACGGCCGACGATGCATACAATTTCCCTGCATGCAGCTGATAAATTAATGCCATTTGAAGATTGAGAGGGAACAAACTGTGATCCACACTCCATTCCATTTCAAATCAATGTTTGCTTGGACAATATCCTTAGTAAAACTATGTAAATTGGGGTCTAGAAAGTTGAACATTTCTCAGTTTAATATGATCGGCAACCACCATGCTTTAAAATGTGCAATTTCAATTGCTTCTCTATCGCATAAATGGATTAACTGAAGCTTCTGTATTTATTTATTTATAATATTCATGGATCTATTATGAAAGTTAAATCATATTTCTCGGAGATTCATCTCAGAGATGATAATGAGAAGTTTCCGGAAATGTGGTTGGTTCACCATGGTGGATAGAGAAATGGGGTGGATTAGCTATCCCGGAATGATGAGAGAGCGTGCATTCTATAGAAGAGGTTCTACGGTGACTGGAGATGATTTTTTTAAGATTCAATTTTTGTTTCCACTAACGTTGTCGTTACGTTCGGTTATTTAGTTTTATCCACGTGCCTTCGGAAGAGTCGAAAGGGCGCGGTGGCCTGGTGGTAAGGTCTCGGCTTCGAAACCGGAGGGTTTCAGGTTCGAGACCCGATTCCACAGACGAACCGTCGTGTAAGGGGGTTTGTTGCACGTTAAATCTGTCCTGACCAAACGTCCTCCCGCTGGTGTGGTGTGGAGAGACGGGTGCCAGCTCAGGTGTCGTCCTGGTCATCTGACCGCTGTTCAAAATTACGAGATTCTTCCCAATAATAGCCTAAGTGTTGCTTCAAACGGACGTTAATGTAATTGACTAACCTTGACTAACCGTCGGAAGAGTCGAAGTAGTCAGCTATGACTAACCCGTCACATCAACAGAATTACATAAAGTAAAATCTATATTTTGCATACAAAACCATTTCATATAAATTTTTAAACTTTGAAGAGAAACGTATTAAAATATCATCTGTCTATATTCTTCTTATCTCTTTTGACATGAAGAGAAAGTGAATTTTTATAACCCCAAATAAATATATCGTGTGATCTTTTATAGTCTAATTGCTATCCCGAGAGGCACTAAATGCCAGGTGCTGCCCCGGGATTACCCTGAGCCCTAATAGCGGGATTTAGTGGATAATAAACTCAGTTTTGTGTCAAATATCGTCCACCTCTGCTTATTGGATTTCAGATTTTATATCTGCTATTCCTGTTTTTGTGTCGACTCTCCAAAAAGCCCGCTTTTTACTTTCCGATTTTAGGGAGAGAATTTTTATGGTTTTCCTTCTTGTTGTTGTCCTTTGGGGGTATCGACTTTTAATAAAGTGCAGCTTAGAGTTTCAAGGTGGATGTATTCTAGAGATATTTTGAAAAGTATTGGAAACGGCGAGCATCTTTGAAGAGGGAATAGGAATGTTTTATAGTTAAAAAGGGATTTAATTTTTTAAGTGGTATATGCATATTTTTTTGTATTTGTATTTCATTGTTTAATATTACAAAAACCTTTAAAAATTAATAGCTAATTATGACATAGGAAGTGAAAATTAATACTCAAGTATACGGAAAACAAGGTACAATAAAACTATGCTCTGTTGATATGATTTGATATGTTTTAATTTAAAATTAATGGGGGTGTTCTGTTTATTGATGGAATTGCTTGAGAAAACGTTCTCTCAAATGAAAGGTCTCAGAAAATGTAATAATAATTGAAAGATTAACAGTGTTTATTTTGTCCATAAATTTGAAATACGTGTCTTCCGAATTATTTTTGCATTTAAATTCAATTAAAAAAATTTACTTAATGCTTTAAAAAACACTTGCTGCTGAAGGAGTTAAAATATAGCACGGAAATTAATAATTAATAAACTAATGCTATAAAAATGGCGTTTCTGTAGATAAGACGGAGAAAAAGCTATTTATTTAATTAAGTAATTAGTTTTTGTTACCAATAGTGATTATATTTGCAAAAACAAAGGATACAACAGTTTTTCCAAGACATTTGTAGAGGAATGTCAGTGGCCAATACTAAAGTTAACGGTAATGGACATCGTTTTCAAGAAAATTGTGATTTCTATGTAATTTTTCACTTTTATTCCCTTCAAAACGGAAGGTCACAAAGTGTCAAATCCTAAAATTCTGAAAGTTATGTATATGGAAATAATAATTTGAGAACATTATTGTCCATAAATACTGAGAATAATAATCGTGGTTTATCGTAATACTACAAAAAACATCGTGATTTTCCATTTCATATGATTGTGACTAAATATAGTGAATGCATTTCTGGCAGTTCTGTTGTTCTATAAACCTTCTCTGTGCAAGCAGAAATTATTAATGGACTTAACTTTTGTAAAAATACCTGATATTCCCTTAATGAAAAATGGAATGGTAAGGAAAGGAGTGTTACTATCATTTCAGATGGTAACTTTTATCTACTGTAGAAATTATTATATAAATGCTTATAGATTTTATATCCTCCTAAATTCAAACGATTATAAATCATTTCGAAAACCACTCTCTTTATACGTTGGAAAAATTGCATAGGATGACGTCTTTAATTTGATCATATCAAATGCTCATTAAAAAAAGAACTATATCAGTATTTTTTGGATTCATAAAAAAAGTGTTTTCTTTTGAGGAGATAGAAATTTCATCAGATTTCAAGTTTCGTAAGCTTTTTTGGATTTCTCATTAGTTTGATGAATCTGTATTTGTAAAATAAAATATAAAATATCTTTATTCCAAGAAATCTTAAACAATATTAATTAATTTATTTATTTATTCTCTCATAATATTCTGGAATAATGATTTCATGCTATGTAAAAGAGCTAAGCTTATGTAGGATGAAAGAGCATTTCCTTTTAATGATCATATTATTTAATGCGATATTTTATTCCTTATACCCATACAGTGCGAAACAATACCGGCTTTAATCATGCTTCTGTACTCATAGTAGAAATTTCTTTCCTGAAAATATTCAGAAGGGTAAAATAAAGTATTTTCATTCACAAGTGTTAGATGTTTCTGCTGGCTAAAAACTTATTTCAATCAAAAAATCTTTTAAATAATTTAACTGATTTAATTGAGAAAATTTTTTTCTTCCGCGTTTATAATCTGAAATTTATTGTTAAACGTTGTTTCCTGTTGTTAAAACGTATTTAATAGAGGTACAAAAATAAAATTAAAATGTTACTAGCAACTAATTCAAGTTTAACAGTAAAAACATTAATATTTCTTCAGTAATACAACTTTATAGCAATATCCAATGCAGAATTGTTCTTCTTTAAAAAAATTTGCCCAACATATAATTAATATTTCAGATAGATATCTACTTGCTTATTCAGTTAAAATTATAACATATTTCAACGAGATTCTTTAAAATAATTCAAATAATCGTTAAAACCTAGGTATTTATTTAAATATATTAACGTAAATCATTATTTGTATTTGAATAAGCAGATCTATCATATAACAACATATCGCTATAGAATGATTTTGAATGAAAATTTATTTTAAGCAGTATTGAAATAATATTCGTTAAAATTGTTTCCTTTTTTTTATTATTAACCTACATATATATATATATATATATATATATATACGCATAGGGAACACAAAATTGAAGATGACATAAAAAAAGTCTTTATAATTGAATTAAATAAGAGAAAGGATACCCTAAATTAAATAAAAGAGAAGGATACATCAAAAATCCATTATAGAGTTAATGGAGTAAACTTTGCAACAACGTAACAGTATAAGTGCAAGAGTAGCAAGCAGCATTAACAATCATCCACAGCATGACTGATATGATGGCAAATAAGATGTAGCAAATATTAACAAATACTCGGAGATTGGATAACGAACATTTGGAGCAATTCAAAACATTATTGTTTAAATGGTAAACATGTGCTATACACTTCATCTACTTATCCTCTTATTTTACTTCATTTAATGACAAAATGATTTCTGTACCTTTCGCCCGTTGTATTTGCAACGCCATATTTTATTGAAAGGTGACGTTTCTGTATGTTTGACTAATACATAAAATCTATCAAAGGCTACAAAACTCTATTTCAGCAGTTATTTTATACCTTCTATGAGTAAAAGCTTTTTTTATGAGGTTTAATTATTCCTTAAAACTTTTATGAGAAATTTATTTCCAACAGCAAGTTTCAGCTTTTGATTCACTGGTAAGTTTGTATTCTTGCATTTAATCATACTAATAATTGAGGACAATTCTCCCTCTTTATGAATCAATGCATCCATTCCCGGGTGATCGATCTCTAACATAACAGTGTGAATAATAGAAATTCAACGAGCACAATGGTGCGGAGGTAAATTGATGTATGCTTAGAAAAGCATATTTCTATGAAAAATTCCTTTCAAAATCCGGAAGTTCGTAAAATAAGCAATTCTCATTAGCAAATAAGGACGTTTATTCAAAATGAAGACACGAACGTACTGACAGCAAAACATAGCCAGGAAACAAGAATGGCACTTAGAATAAGCAGAATCATAGAAATAGCAAATAGGTATGGAATTAGAATCACGGAAATGGTACAGAACAACAGTAAGAGCGTAAAGACGGTTCGAGAGAAGTCCGCGGAAAAGAGATTTCAAAATTCTATTCGTGCTTCACAAGAGTCTGCTAATCTGCATTGTGTGCTCGCTTTAACTGAACTTGGTTGCTTATTTACTGGTAACACAACTATGCGAATAATTACTCAGCACACACCATGTCGCCTCAATATTTGACTAAAAGACTCGGAACAAGACTGTGAATCGCTTACGTTCCACTCAATTGATACCAGCTAAGTCTCTCGGTCTCATAACTTCTAAGGCAGTTCGTAGAAGGTTCTAGAAGGATAAGCATAAATCACGTCCTAAAGGGTCTATCGCCAAAATTGCTAACTATCCCGAAATATTCTATTTTTTGCCAAAGTCACCAAATTCGTCGTTAAATTGGAAAATGATTGCCAAGTATGTCGTCAAGACTGGAGGCTCATCCTCCGCCATAATTCTTGCATCTTCCACAATCTTAAATTATTTTGCAAATTTTATCTCCGAAACGTCTCTCTTAGCACGAATATCTACATAATTTTTCCGATTTCCACATCATTAATTTCTGTTGCCATTGGTCACAAAGTCAGATGGTCAATGGCCAAGACAAAAATTGGCCAAAGGTCAAGAAGTCATTGACCTGACATCCTTTCAGCTCTCATAAATATTTCCCCCTTACTATGAAATAGCTCAGGAAAGTAATGCTGCCTGCAAATTCGCAATAATATTTTTTAAGTTGTAATTTAATTGAATGATAATTCGCTACCTTAAAATAGCAAGAAGAAATCAGAAACTTTCAGTCACATTTTAAATAAATGAACATTTCAATCCCTTAGATATAATTCGTATAATATAAAAAGCTAATATATAAGTTATAATAATTTTCATAAGTTAAGTAATAGTACACATACCATTAGCAATAATCTTGTCAATCTGATTATTTCACTTACCAAAAATGAATTCATTTTTCATCATTATAGATAATATATCGAATGTAATATCAGAAGTACTTTATTACATTTACATCAGAAATCGTACTTCCATTAACAGCGATTCTTTGCTTATGCATTAGCTCTAAATTCCATGAAACCCCTTTTGAAGTCTTGACTATCTCATTCATTCATAAATATTAGAAACTTAATGCATCTCTACTATTGATTACGCTGTCTTAATGCGCTTAGTTGCTTCTTTCATATTTTACAGTTGATGCATAATTTCTGAATATGATGATCTTTATTAGGATAGTGTTGTAGAAATGGATTAAGCTTTTGGATGCAAAAAGAAAGCTTCTAAATCCAAACTGGTTCTTGATAAAAGACATGCCACATTTAAATATAAAATTCTTAGCATTATCAATGGATCGAATAACTATATTCTGATTTCTATCAATTTTGTTTAATATAATATTGAAATACGTAAAACAAAATTGTGTTAGAAATAATAATTGCTGTGTTTGGAGGCATTAAAATATGGGGCGGCGTGAAAAATCCCTTATAAATATGTGGGTTCTCTGTTCACTAAAGAAATCAGAAATGGGGATGTCAATTTTGACGCCCACATCTGCAAAATGGCGGACGTACAACCTATAGGAGGGTTAGAACATGGTTGATAATGGTAATTTTATAAATACTGACAGTATGGTGTTATTATTTGTGGCAATCCTATCATTCAGAGACACTGAATACCTTCGGTTTTATGATATCGTTCACAATTATAACAAATAACGTTTATGAGAAATTTGGTGAAATATTTTTGTCTGAAATCTTGGAAAAAAATTTAAAAGATTTCAGTTCTCAAGTATTTATGAAAAGTATGAAGAAACTTACAATCTGTCATAGAAATGTTCTGTTGTTCATCTTGAAAGGCATTTAATTAGTAACATTTTATTAAATTCGTGAGACGTGGAATCCTCAAGTGGAATTCTAAAATTTATCGAGTGAATCCTAAAATTTATCGAGTGAAGGACATATGAGATATTCATTTTTGTTCCATCTGCCAGTTTGTGAAAAGTAAATATTTTATTAAGTTCAAAGTAGAATCCAGAGTAGAATAGTGGTTCATTCAGAAATATTTTTTTGGGGGAAAATCAATGTATTAAAGAATTTTTTGTTGTTTTTGTTTGAAATGTAATCGTACAGACCTTCTATAAAAGATGTGAGTTTCATGAATTATAATTTTGTTGAGCACAATTTTAAATAATGAAAACAAAGATTGCATAAGAATATTCTTTGATTTTTTTTTTTTTTGTAACTTAAGTGGAGACCAACTTTTTTATTAAAAATAAGGAGCTCAAAATCACGTTGTGAAATGATTCAATGAAAATACGTATTTCAACCATATTTTTAAAATGCTTCAACTTTTAGTAATATCTTGAATTATTTATTTATTATATTCATTGTGGCTTAATTTATTTATGGTGTTTTCAGTGGTTCATTCTAAATTTTGATATCAAAACATATTTTTTAATTTATTGTAAATTGATATAAATGTATATTTTTAAAATATTTTATTTTTATTATTATTTTTATTTAGTCTTTCATTTTTGTTATGTTTAAATAAATTTACATTTTTTTTTTTTAATTTACATCCTGATGACTGCTCTCGTATGGAATTAAAACTTAAAAAAATTATAATAAATGTTCGAACTCATAGAATATCGTAATGGAGTGCGTATAACAATGCAGTTTATCAGAACTTTAATATATTAAGAAGTATGACAAATCTATTACATAATTCCGTTTTCACGAATATGAAAAAGTTAAATTGAATACGATACCAAAAATGTATTTAATTCATAAATGGATTATATCTTGGATAAAAAGAATGCCTTAGACTTTCAAAATAAAATCATCAGAAAATGCACAATAATCAAGTGATTTATTGGGTTGTTCGGAAAGTAATTTCGCTTTTTCCCGACAGAGGATTTAATTGTACTTTTTGCACCCAACTTCACATTTAAGCCATATAATTTTTGTATGCTTTGAGAGCTCATATAGCAAGGCTTGTGTGTGAAAAATTCCAATTCCTTCTACGCAGTGCTTTTTGGTTGGTGCCCTTTTAAATATGGAGAGTGATAAGCAGCATTTTCGACATATCTTACTGTTTTACTACAGAAAGGGTAAAAATGCTGTTCAAGCCAGAAAGAAATGGACCCATGTGTATGGAGAAGGTGTGTTGACAGTACGCCAGTGCCAGAACTGGTTCGCTACATTTTTTAGACGGACCTTCACCTCAAATGAGGAGGTCAAAAACCACCTCGATCCGTTTTTTGGCAGCAAAGACCAAAAATTTTATGAGAGTGGAATGATGCTACTTCCAGAAAGATGGCAAAAGGTGTTGGACCAGAACGGCCAATATATAATTTAATAAAGTATTTGTTTATTATACGAAAACTGTCTTTCATTTCCACAAAAAAAAAACAAAAAAAACCGAAATTACTTTCCGAACAACCCAATAGATACAAGGAATTTTAAATTGGGACATCATAAGCATTTAAATAAAAAAACTGACATTTCAACACGATCATGTCTTCATTACACTATTATGTAAAGAGACTAGTAAATTCCCTAGTAATATTAGAATGAATGCTATTATTACATCGGAGAATTGACTAAAATTTAAATACAGATTCTAATTTAAACAAAAACAAATAAATGCATCGCCAAAAGCATCATTTGCATTTCATTCTACTTACGGAGGAAAAATTTAAAAAACATTTATTCACAATATTCAAATCAATTTCAAGAATACTAAAAATGTGTTACTTGTGTATTACGTTTCTCACAATTCGACCTATTTACTAAATCTTCAAATGAGTGGAAATCATATACAACATACCTTTTCATGTTAATGAAATTTGCAGATGAAAATTTCATATTTTCTACTTTTAACTTTGACTTGATTGAATGATACTTTGTAAGGTTTTCTTTAAAAACCGGATGTATTACTTTTATTATTTTGGATGTATTTGATATCAGTATTTATGTTGAATACATTTCTCATATTTCATAAATATTTATCAATCTGTTGTATGAGTTACGTATGCATTGACATAAATTTGAAAAGGATTGGTGCATTTTTTTGCAAGTTTATGTGGTAAATTATGGATAAAGAACACAAACTAATAGTTATATTTGCAATAATGTATTTCATTATTTTGTTATTTTTTGCATTCGCTCTTATTATTTTGATTCTTATTTTTTGCTTGGTTTTAAATTTCGCATTTTATCTTTAAAATAAATTTAAATAGTCAAAATTGAGAAAAAAATCTTAAAAAGAAATTAAATAAATGTTTTAAATATGTGTAAATGTTTTATTTTCTTATATTTGAGAATTTTTATTTTTATCTGTATATTTTCTATTTAAAAGGAGAAAGGAACACGATATCTTTAAATCAGCATTGAAAATCAAAACATTGTTATAAATTCATGTTAAATTCTATACTTTAATTCAAATGAACTTATTTGCTTTGTTATCGATAGAAATCCCAGTTCTTACACTGAACATCGAGCTTCATTCATTTTTATAGACAAAAATTCTGAAACACCTCTGAAAATCATTATTTCTTCCGGAATTTCCTTTTTATTTTTTACATAGATATTTAGTGGAAATTGTTATTGTTTTTGAGAATTATCAATTACATCTTTATCAGTTATATGAAGTAAATATAAAGGTAATGGCAGATAAAGTTTTAAAATAAAGCTAGAATACAATAAGAGCTTGTTGTTGATTACATGCGTTTAAATCGTTAAGCTAATATAACCATTGTGTTATAAATAATGAAATAAATTTTTACTGCCACGTAATGCAGCTTCAGGTTCGGGAAGAGACGGCAGTTCAGATTGCCATGGAAGCAAACAGTGAACTGAAAAAGGCAGAGGGAAATATTCTACTAGTATGTCTTATTAAGTCTTTATGTTTTTTAATTGAGGCAGTGGAGGGATCTTGTGTATGAGTGACTGTTTCAATCATTACACAGGTTTACCATAGATGCGTATTGTCGAGAATCTGTAATTAGTGGGATGGTTGGAAAGAGAAATTTATAGCGATTTTTACTGGATTCTAGATAAATTTCAGGTTAATGACTTATGACGTTGGTCACACTCTTTGCTGACTAATTTAGCAAATTTGGAGAAAAAATAAATGCTCTGGAAAACACAAGAATTTTGACTTTATCTCTATTAGCACCCGAGATTGATAGATTCTTCAATTGATTTTCGTTATTTGTAGGGAGACTATGAAAAGCGAAGTGATCACGCGAAAGCTGATTCTCTCTATCTCGAGAGTTGATCGTAATCTGGACACTTGAACTGAACACTCTGAGGGCTGTTGCTATTTTCAATTAGCAGCTGTATTCTTTTATATCAAGCATTACTCTTTTCTTACATATCGGCTGTGTGTTTGCTATTTCTGCTTAGTGGTTTTTTTTTGGGGGGAGGAGGGGGTAAATCGGCCTTTTCTATCATCCAATTGGTATTTTGCTTTGTCCGTTTGTTTTTATTTCTCCTCATTTTCTATTATCCATTCCTTATTCCTAAAATTTTATACTTTAAAAGCATTCCTACCGAAAATACGCCCCTCTGGGGTACCTCAGTTCACCTCTCACCCCTGGGGGACCCATACCTTGGAAATACACCACCCTGAGGGCTCTCAGTTTTTATCTATGGCGGCACAACAGGGATAAAAATCTTCCGATATGGAGATTGATTTTGGATCTCTGATGGTCATGTGGACATTCCACCAATAACGAGACATGCTTCCTTCTTGAGGGATTGTAGCTTTGTTTCTGATGCCCATTAAGACTTAGCCACCATTTCTGTCTATGATATTGCGGCTTCCAATCATTCATATTAATCTGCATGCTTCATTGCATGTCAGTTTCATTTACATTAAACGTTTTATTTATATTAGACGTTGTCAATGTCAAGGTTTTCATATCATGTTTAAAATTCTTTAGAATGTTTCACGCAGAATTCGAAAACCATATTTCATTGGTAAGGAGTATACTAATCTTGAAAAAAAATCCTCTTTTAGGTTGGCAGATCCCATAAAAGATATTAAATTAATTCATCACGTATTTTTTAAATAGCCATTGCATTTTCTATCTATGAAGAATCATGTAATTAGATTAATGTTTCATCTTAAGAAGCCGCTATGCATTCATTCACATTTCAACTACGAAGAAATTCGGAAAATACTTTCAATGGCTTGTCAATTATAAATTAAATGAATAAGTTAAAATATGAAAAGATTTTTCATGGCATAGGATTAAAGAGAAATGTAAATTCATTTTTATCACTTTGTGATTGGATGAAAATAACAATAATAGAACTCTAATAAGAATTGACTAAAATCATAAATTAGTTATTGTTTAGATTTTCTAGACAATCTCCAAAATATTTTAAATTTGAAAGCATTTATTTTTTTTTATAAATAAACTTCAATTAACGTATTAAATAGTAATAATATTTAATTCTTTTCAGTATTTAATTTATAATTTTTAACATTGCAAATATTATGGAATATTGATGTCTTTTCAACTTCTTTATTACATGGTTATTACTCATATTGAATTAAAATTTAAAAAATATGATCTGTTTGCCATTAATAAAGATATGAAAATATTAAAATTGAGTATTTTAAGCAAGAATACACACATTTAAAAAAAATTAAACTTTCCATATTATAAATAGAGTGAAAAAAGCAATATTTTTACAAACATGTAACGAATCGAATTAAATAAAAGCTATAGTAAAAATATATATAAGATAAACGATTCATATTATGTATGAATTTTTACACACAACAAACTAACTATACAACCAACTAGCGATGCTAATAATTTTTATAAGATATAACAGTATGAATTCATTAGCATCTTTTATGAAGCATTTTTCCTTCTTCAATTACATGGAAAACGAAATTTCTCTTTAAATATTTTGTTATATTTTAACCTTATTTTATATTCATTGCGCCGTTCTCCCATGAGACAAATGTATCCGTTAGTATTATGAGAATTTGAATTTAAAGATGTTTTCCTTCCATTTCCGTACCTGCAATGTGTTTTCTTTCCAGCATCTTATTTTTATTGCTATTCTTGCCCCGTTTCAAACATATCATTTCAATCTATCTCACTTTCTTTCCTTCTTTCTTCGTCTCGTAACAAAAAGACATTTTAATAAAACCAAAATGAAATCTTCTTGGAAGCTTTCTGATTACGAAAAATTCCATTTTTGCCTTCATATACCACTTTAATCAAAACAAAACAAAAAGAGAAAGGGACAACGAGAAAGAAAAAAAAATAATATTGTGCCAGTTTGTGGAGAACGAGAAACCTCTTTGTCAGCCTTCGTTTTTAATTAAAATCACGAAATTTAATCCCAACGACAAAAGCCTTGACCCCTCCCTTCCAGTCTTACCCTCCCCCTTCCTTAACAGATGGACGAACAGACAGTGTTAAGGTGAATATAAGAGTTAAAATAGGAATTACCAAACCACCGCAGGAACATAACTGGGAATAAGAATTGGCGAAATCCAATTTCCATAGTAAAGTTTGACAGAAACGCCTTTTCCACAGTTTCATTAAACTCAATCCTTAGCCCATGAAAGTGGAATCTCGTTCTAAACTTCCTAAGAACGTTCGATATACGGCAGGCAGACCCTTTTGATTCTTCAACCGATGGGGCGGCGCGGGTGTTGACATATCCCCTTTGGGGGTGAGGGGTGGAGAGACAGGTGGACGTGTCCAAAAGTCTTAATTTCCGCTCAAAACTCATTACATTGCCGGAAAAGTAACCCTCCCCTCTAGAAGAAGGGGAGGGCACTTAGGGGTGGAGAAGAAAGCCCCGGATCGAAATTTGTGTTTGCTCGCTCGAATCTCTGGGGATCGGGTAGAGATTCGGTCGCGACTTGTCTCTCTCTTTCTGCCTTTCTCCTGTTCTGCCGGAGATCGTAAATTGTGAAACTTTTCACTTCGCGATCTCTACAGCTCCCTTGTTGTCCGGGATTGCAACTTTTCAACACCTGGATTTTCGACTGCAGTTCTATTGCTGACATGGCGATAGGAGCCATTTTTGGACCTCTTCGGATTCAAAATAAATTTGTTTGTAGCGACCGGAAAAAAAGAAGCGTGGAATTTTAAGTGTAGGTAGAAAAACAGGCTTCTGGAAGTAATTGTTTTCATTAAAAAAATTAATCTTAATGGTAGTTTAATTAATATATTTTTGAAAATTCTCTTTATGTGGGTTTATATAAATTAAATTTTTAATACGTAAATTATTAGTTATTATATTAAATGGATGTTAAATAATAAGAAGCTTTCTTAATGGATGAGGAATCTCCTAAAAAACATAAATAAAACAAAGACAATACCAGTAATTTGCAACATTAATTTTGTATTGCCAAATCACTTGGAAAAATGGCTAAAAATGTGAAATTACTTCCCAAGAAAAAATATACTGAATTTTGAGACGGTGTTTACACAGCGCTCTCCACTGTCAATGCGACCACAAAAGCTTCACATGACATTCAAACATACAGAAAAGAGGAATCGAATTTGAAATTACCTGAGATAATCGCAAATAATATGGAATGTACTAGTTAAGCATACATATCTGATTTAATATGTATAATGAGTGTCGGTTTTAATTTTTAAGTGCGTAATGGAAACAATCCACGTTGTCGGCTGTGTAATGATGTTTAGTATTGTTGTTTAATATAGTAAATGTATATAAAAATGTAGTTTGTTTTCTAATAACATTTCAAATAATCTTTTTTCTTTAGATAAATTTTTGGTTAGTTCTACCTGCTTCAATAGTTCTTTGAAAAAATCACTGTGTCTACTCATGCTGATTATTGGTCTGCAACGTAATAAAATATAATGGTTATCGTTGATAAACCACAATGATTATCAGCCTTTAACGCAACAGGTGTCAATGATATGGTTGTTAAGAATGGGTTCACATGAACGGCAGCCACCATTTGGCGGCCGTGAGAGAACGTATTTTTCTGCAAGAAGTAAATGAAGTGGCGCTCTTAAGATAGCACTCATGAGTAAGTAAGCACTCATGATTTTATCTGCTGTTTTCGTCTCCAGTTTCCGTTTGAGTTCCAGCTCGAATTCAACTTTTCTTTCTTACTATCTTTATGATTCTTTCTCTCTGAATTTACAATCATTTGCAGTCTCCAGGCGTTCGCAAAAGCAACTTCTATTGCTTTCAGAATATACCAAATTTCAGCTATCGTGATTCAGAAATGATTCTTTTTTCGTGGATAAACTATTGCTTCTTTTATTCACTTATCTATTCAAATGTTGTTGTTGTTGTGTTTGCTAAATGAATTTATTGCACATCTTTAGTGAAGAATAGGGAGTACGATACGACCCAGTCCAACCACAAGTCGATGCATTTAAGTAAATGCGTGAGCAAATTTCTATTAGAGAAGTAAATACTTCAAATCAAGATCTATGAGATTAGAAAATCTCACTGAAAATTCAAATTCAGAAAAGTTAAAATGTTGATAGTGGATTTTGATGAGGAACGATAAAACTACTACAAAAGAAATAAAAAATATATGAACTGATCTTAAAGAAAATTTAGGATAGGAATAAAAAGTCGAGACATTAGATAAGTTTGTAAGATTTCTGAATTCATCGACATCGAAATTGAATTGAAATAATCCTTCATCAGACAATTTCAATATATGATATTTTGTAATTATATATAAGAAAATAATATTTTTTTTATTTTCATGTGAGAACATGATGTTGTTTTAGTTAGGGGATTTTGAAACTCGAAATCCCCTAAATCTCTCTTAGGCAAGGAATACTGAAGCTTGAAATAGCTATATATATATATTGACATATGACACATATATTTATGACACAAAAAATGACATATATATATTTATATTTATAAAATAAAGCATAAATGACACACACACACACACACACACACACACACAC
>JAPMOR010075379.1:0-58970 GCA_026543865.1 Argiope aurantia
TAGACAAATGGCATTTAGTTTACGGTCTTCACATCAAATTTGTAGATTTCTTTCAAATTTTGAACAAATTCTCTTCAAAAAGTCTTATCTGTTTGGGCCTTTGAATATAAATTAACAAGATAACTACAAAATGGAAAGAAATAGATTGATAAAATTCATTAAAAAATTTAACACCTTTAGGGCAGGCATGTGACAAATTTTCAGCCATATTCATCAAAGATTTGATTGTCGACCTCTATTTTTTGACTATTTTTTTATTACCATATAAAAGCGATAACTCAAAACGGCAATGAGTTGAACATATCTAATTTTATATGTGCTTTTGTGACTATTATTGTAGTTCCGTGTTGAACTTTGGTTCTAGACGTTTGTGGAAAATTGCGTTTAAAACACAATCTCAACTTTATTAGAGAGTATGCGAGAAATTTTTAGGCTGACATCTGCCGCTGGTTATAATGAGATAACTTCAAATTAATTTGTATCTCTCTACTCTTTACTCACATTATGTGGCACTTCATCACGCATTAGCATTTAATGAATTTTTACTATGTTATTGTTTATCCGAATTATTAGGGGGATAAAAATATTCATTTAATATTCTTATATTTGAAACTTCTATTTTAAAGCATATAATAAGCTTTAAAGCTTACTGATTTTCTTTATTATTATCAGCATTCCATGAAAACATACTATTCTACCTTAACATGCGTTGTTAAACCAATCACATTTTTGTAAACTAACAAGGATCTCGATTTTTCGGTTTAAAGTAAATAAGTAAAAATATTTTTAAAGTCAAGGATTTTCTTACATTTCCATTTCAATGGGCTGGATAATAAATTTTTTAGCCGTCTACTGAAATCGGTCTCTTAAAATAACGGTTGAAGAGGCGACACAAAATCTAAGAATTTAAAGTTCGGTAAAAAAAGTATAAAAGTAAAAAATGTGGATAAGTTACCGCATGGCTGGAGTTTTCCTGGAATCAGGAAAGTGACGTACAAAGAAGAGCAACATTTTTTTAAAAAAAATAAATTCTGCATTGAAACTCATTTCTCAGCAGCGAGTTTGGGATAACACTAGGATAAGCAGCCGAAAGGAACGACAAAAAATAAACAAAAGGATGAAAGTGAATGAAAAATCTATGAGCGGAACCTATAAGCTCTATCGCTCCAGATACAAGAGGGATAGGGAACAACCATTCCAAATCGTTATATCCACAATCGACCTGACACACTGAGCACTTACGAAAAGAATATACCGAAGAAAAAATTCGGTAGAAAAGTTTCTTCTCGCTTTTATTTTTTTACACCATGTTCTTTTCTGCTTTAGCAACACTTTAAAGGATTTATTTCTTCTTTGGTAAATATCGTTTTTCTCCTTCGTATTTTATTTTGCAAATGTGTAGAACCTATTATTTGATGAGAAGTAATAACTGATAAATGAATAGAGCTTAAATTTTTATCATTAACCAGCTTGTACCGCAAAGGATTTAAGCTTCATATCTATGAGAATTCTTATCCCGAAATGTAAGTTTTATGTTTTATCTTCCGCGTCTTTATTTTATTTTTTTATAACTGTGTTCTGATAAATTTCAAGATAAACTCTTTTGTTTAAAAAAAGCAGGGAAAATTACAAATTATTATTGTTATTTAATTATTTATATTATTAAAAAAATATTATTATTTATAAAGTGTAAAATTATTGATATTTAATTTGTTATATTTATTTATATATTTTGTTTTATTATTTAATAAAGTATAAAAATTATTATTTTGATAAATTATTAATTTTTTAGAATTAAAATTATTAAATATTTTTAAAAAAATATTGAGAAATTATGTGCAGTGTAAAATAAAAACAACATTTGCACAATTTGAGAATTTAAATTGCACATTCTTAGATTAATTATGATCTTGGAGTTTCGTCTGTTTTTAGTTTAGTTATATTAACGTCCCGTTTGAAGCAACACTAGGGCTATTTTGAGACGGACCTCGCAATTTTGAACTGCGGTCAAATGACGAGGACGACACCTGAGCTGGCACCCCCCTCTCCACACCACACCAGCGGGAGGACGTTTGGTCAGGACGGATTTAACGTGCAACAGACCCCCTTACACGACGGTTCTTCGGTGGAATCGGGTCTCGAACCTGAAACCCTCCGCTTCCGAAGCCGAGACCTTACCACCAGGCCACCGCGGCCTTATGATCTTGGAATCGATAGTATAAAAAGTAAAGGTAAATAGTCTATATTTCAAAATTCAGTGAATAAATTTACAAATCTGTAGAAGATAAATAACAACAATAATAACAATTTCATAAATTCTCGTGCCACAAGCATGAAGAAAAAATATTTTACTCATTTTAAATAGTGCCAAAATGGAAAGAAAGAACGAGAAATTGTTTGAGAAATGAAATAAACATCTCTAGTTATATTTTAAATTTAAAGCTAATAGATCAAATATGCAATGTTAATGTTGTTTAGTCAGTATAAGCAATTCATGAAATGTATTTGGATTGATTGAACACGGTGGAATAATGGATGATTTTTGGCATATATTTAAAATATTTTTTTTCTATATGAGATTTCTATTTCTTTTTTTAAATAAATTACAATATGTTCTGAGAGAATATACCCTCTAAAAACGGAGACAAAGTAATTGAATGAAATAAATCTTCCCCAAATGCCTTTGTTAAAATACTGCAAATTCTGTCATTCAGTGTGCTGTATATGTATACAGATCAGTTCTTAATAACTATGCGAAATCGTATGCATCGTTCATATATTTAGGCTTATATTATATTATTACTGATACAGGTAATCTCTGATAACTTCATTCAATTCAAATTATTTTCTGACCTCTTCTAGTTTCACATACTTATAGAAATTTAAAAAAATATTGGAATGTTAAATGTTACATTGGTTTACGTATGGTTTTTGTTGATGAAACTTAATATCTGGTTTCATTTAGTTTATCATTCAGCTCTTTGGACCGAATTATAAATTAAAGATTACTGCAATTTTCTTTTTCCAGAATGCATTACATAGCTTCATCTTAACGGATCTTGACCTTTAAAGCTTAATTTTCTCAACATGATATTGACGATTGATGTTTTTCAGTCATTCGAATTCTAATACAAATTGCTTTTTGCTATGTACATATCTGTGTTGAACAATCATGGTATAATTTTGTTGGAGACTTATAGAAAAATGTTGAATTTGATTCTTGTAGGATTAATGACAGCTTCTGTTCTGCTTATAATGCTCAAGGCAGAAGCGTCATTAACCCTTTCGTGGCGGAGCGCTCATAAATGAATTGCGTTCTTGGCAACTGGCGTGACGGTATTGCTCATAAAAATCAAAAACTTATGGAGCCAAAGTTTATGCAATTGCCACGGATCGATGTCCTTAATGTTTTCAGAATCCGATTCCGAGCTACTTGGCAGTATGCGTCTCTTGTTGTATGTATTTTGAATTTTAGCTTTGTATCCAATTTCTCGAAACATTTCATAAAGGTCAAAATCCGTTGATAATTCAGAATCCATTCCATATCATCGGAGCTCATATTCTTCATCCATTTATCCATGATGGGGACATAATTTGTTGATAATTATATGTGATTATGTAAAAAAAAAAAAATCTCTGCACAAGAAGCGTATGCCGCTAGGGCGTCGAAAACAAACGACTTAATGGACATTATTGGGCAGTTACTGATAACAAATTGTGGTGTCCCCACAAATTTATGGTGGAAATTTATCATTATTGTGGTTTATATTTTTCATTTAATTATTTTTTTATTTCAATTTACAAAAAAACGCTAAAACAAATTATGATTATCCCAGGAAAAGAAATCCAGAACAGGTCAATTGACATCGCAACACACTAGAGCGAAATAAAGCCTCTAAAAGCATTTTAGAAACCTATTTCAGGGTAGGATATGTCACAAATGAATGGTGCCAAAAGGCGCTGTTCGTCAGGAGAGGGCAACTCTCCTGAGCGCCTATAGGTGCGTGCTATTCGCTCAGAGTGAGCGTCTCCAACTGATCGACTAAAGTCGCTGTTCACCGCGAAAGGGTTAAAGAAATTATTTTTAATAATCCTTATATGAGATCCTTAAAAGGCATTTCTTTTGTCCAGGTGCTTATTTTCTCACTCAAATTAAACACCAAATGAAATATTTTTTGAAAAGCAAAAAGTAATTTACTGCGTCAGATCTACCCTATAATACATCTCCATTTTCTTTGCCATTTCTACTATTTCAGTTTGTCTGAAAAAATCCGAAATTCAATGGAAAATATTTTATGTTAGTTTAGGGGAATATTGGTAGTTTGAGGAAAATATAACTCTTTCGCTGACTTGACTCTTTCTTCATCTCCTTTTCACTTTTATTGAGGGGTTAATTCATTATTCTGTGAGATAATTCTAAGTACTTAAGGTAAATCCATATTAATTAGTTTTTAACAGTCACTTTAACCCTTCATGTGTATTTGATGTATTGTGAACTTTCGAAAGGGAAAGCATTGGATTATTAAAGGTTAGCAATAATGAAAGTGAAGTAAAATGTTCATGGTCTTCCATCGTTACTTCAGGTCATTTGTTCTCTAGACAAAAGATAGCAAAAATAAATCCATGCCAATAAAATTTCTTTTCTGTCCTCTCGTAGGAAGTAAGTATCCAAGGAGAAATGACTGCAATCACCAAAAAATTCGAGCTGGAGATTTTGCACAATTGCAGCGATTCATATCTTCAAAAAGCACAGTTTGGAAATTGTGTTTATATGTTAACACAATCGAAAATCGCTTAAAGATGAAATTTTATATGTTTTCTTTATACCGAATTTTCAGATTTTTATCAAGTTTTTAATAATATTGATTCAAGAGAGGTTGTCTGTCTGAGGGCAATTAAACACTGTAACTTCAAACTACTGAAGAACTACATCGGTAAAATTTCGTGTTTGCTTCTAAAATATATATCTTTAATCAAATTTCGATTCATATCTATCGTTGGTCAATCAGTACATTCACATAGCTATAAATACTATACCTGAAAAAATGTAACAATTATGACAAGTAAAATCTTGTAGATTATCTTGTTACTAAGATTGTAGCTATGTGGAGATTTCACTCAGCCAATGGAAAAAAACTTCTAAAATGCAGGCTTTTTTTGCTTGCACAAAAGGGACTTTCAAAAGAAAACTCTGAAAGCTTCTGTCTTTCACAGCCTTATCAAAGATTCGTAGTGATTCCTTAGTGATGATCCACTTTTGCCTTTTAGTACATCTGATATGCATAAGTAAGTAAAATAACGATTGTTCTTTAAAGAGAATTTCTTAGATGAAATTGTTTCTTCACTAAGTAGCTTATTCTAGTTTAATTTTTCTAATAAGGCATAAAATTTTCTAATTAATAAAGTGAAGTGAGTACAGGTGTTAGGAGGAAACAAATTATTATTGTAAGATTTATATTCCGCGAAAGAAAGAAATGGTAAAGTTTTATGTTTTTCAAGCATAATTGTCCGTATTTTGTGACAAGAATACTGGAATGCATAATGACTAAATCTCTAGTAAATCATGCATCATTAAAAAATGTTGTTTTGGCCGAGATTGAGAACATGTGAAAAAATGAAACATATTTTGTGTTGTACATTCTTCAAAAAATGCTGTTTTTTGTAGTTAACGCATTTTTTTCAAATTATCATGATTCGATTTCAAGAATATTAATGTCAGGAAAATGATTATATAGTTTAAACTTTGTGTGAATACAATAAATTTGCAAAACTGTAAGAAACTTTGAAAATCATTTTCAGTCTTTCTCATCAAAAAGCAATTGTTGAAAGAAGATTTAGCATTAACAAAAATACTGAAGTGCTTAATTTGAATGAGAAATATCATATGTTTCACAACATATAGTTTGACCACATGAAGCAGTCTATCCAAATACACCCAGAAGACATCGCTTAAGAATTGAGAATATCAGGAAAATCAACCCATGCAAAATATCCCCTACTTTTAAAGAAACAAGCAGCCATTAACTTAAAAATATTACAATCGAATTTCATTTCTTTACGGTAAAAGAAGTTTCCGTTAGAAAATTGAATTGTTGAGATTGATTATAAAGCTGATTTCTTTTACTAAGAAAATCTAATAATTGGAAAAAAGTCATTCGTGAAAAGTTTGAATTGGGGAAAGCTATTTAAGGAATTATATTTTCAATTGTGCCTGTTATTTTACCATATAATTTTATTTATGTTTTTATTCAATTTAATAAATGTTTGAAGCGTATTTTCCAATAAAATATTTCACGCCAAGTAAAATTTTACCTGTACGAGTACATTAAGCGTATCATGTAAAAAATAGTTTTTTTATTAACGTGTTGCTGTCATTCTTTGAAAAGCTCAAAATGAAAGTTCCTCTTTGCAAACTGCGCCTTGAAAAGTATAATATTTATTATGTATCTGTATGAAATGAAATAAATACGAAACATTATTTGATAGAAAAATAAATGGAAGAAAAAGTTTCAGTGGCTTTTAAAATGTCTATTAATTTAGTAATTTGTTCTATTTAAAGCAAACATTGTTTGACATATGCAGTTTATCCTTTCTGATCAAGGTATAAAAACTTGTTTCTAAACCGTCAGTATTAGACACATAAATCTAATAGGAAAAATGATTAATATGAAATTTTAAAAAGTGTATTTTATGTAGAAATGTTCTTATAAATTACAAATTTTACATTTTTTGAATAAACAATAGATCTTATGAATCATATTTAATAAAATATTCTTGAGATATCAACATTTTTAGTTTTGAGCCCTAAATTGGTTGAATTTTAAAAATATGTTTATAAACACGTAAAAAACTATTTTATAAACACGTGCAATATTAGACCACTCCATTGACCGCTCTGAAGAAGAATCGCATAGCAGCATTCGGAATTTCCCGAAGAGTTATAAGCTTACAAAAATAAAATTTTTATTGTCCTAAAATAATGCTATTCGAAATTTCATAACATAGTCAGATTAGAATGCAGAAAAATTGAATTAAAAATATTTATTTAAAAGTTAGAGTATTAAGAATATATTAAATATATTATTAAATAAGATTCATAGCATCAAGGGATAGTTTTAAATTTAAATTTCGCAAAATAAATATTATTTAGAAATTTTTTTCTAATTTATAAATGATTTATAATTTTTTTTTTCTCACTTAAAGTAAATAATTTATTAATGATTTATATTTTTTTTATTACTTAAAGTAAATAATTTATAAATGATTTATATTTTTTTTCCTTACTTAAAGTAAATAATTTATAAATGATTTATAATTTTTTTTTCTTACTTAAAGTAAGTAATTCTAAATCATGATTAAAGCGAACATCATGTGCATTAAATGTTTCACCGAAATGGTGAATTGAAAAATCAAATAACTTTGTCCAGCACATTAATCTAATTTTAAAGAGAGAAAAGAAATAAATTAACAAAATGAGATTAAATAAATGGTGAGCTAGCTTCTATTCAAAAAATGAAAACTAAATTCACCAATCATAAACCTATCAGCTTATCATTGCTAGTCAAACGTATGTTTTAAAAATAATTTCCGGGGTGTTCCAATTAAATACTCGAGAATTTCGTATTTATCTTTGCTTTAACGAGTTCAAAGGATTTAGTCTTGATTTGTCGCTAAGAAAATTCATTATTCGATTTAATATCATGAATTTGAAGCTTTAATATCTTATTTACCGCCAATTTAATCGTGAAATTTTCGCTTCAGTTACATGTCTTGGTTTTGGGGGAGGTGCGAGGAAAAAGAATATTTTATGCATGAGCAGTAAATTTGGTTCGCTCTTTCTCTGGCATTCGTCTTTAAGATGTATCTAGTTGTACGATCCATGGCCACTGCATATTTCTTTTCTAGATTATGTTATCCTACAAGGGGAGAAAATATTCTGCTTTTTACTACAGATAATCACGATGCTGAGCTTTCAAATCTATTAAAATGATTAATTTAGGAATTTTATTTAGTTTTATTTAGGAATTAGTTTTCGGGATCAAATAATTTATTGGGGAAACAAATATATTTGGACATGAAATTAAATCAAAATATATTAAAATAAACTTTTATGTTGACAATAGCTATGATATTTTGTATCGACACATTCTTCAGCATCCCATGACACTTCTAATAATGTAGACTTGAAAAATTACTTTTATCCATGGCGCGCGCTTTTCTAAACGAAGATAGATAGATGTAAAGATGCAAAGAAATAAAAGGTTTTACCGTCCCATTACATCGTTATGAGATAATGCTGAGCCGTTGAAAGTGATTAAATCATTATTGCGGGCATTAAGTCTCTGTAATTTCTGCATTGAAACGCTAATGTACTTGGCACAGAAATTGCTCGTATTACTTATTGTCGAGTGGCAATAGTCCACTTGCAAACAAATCATCATACAACTTTCAGATTACTTCATTGGACGCTTTCGTAGCGTCATTGAACTAAGCGCTTCGCTTAGCTAAATAACAGAGCAGGTAAATGTAATTAGAAATGCTCTGGATAATTTCGCCGTGTCATCAAAAAGTTTGTTCAGTCAGAGAGAAGAACATATAATAGAAAACATAGAAATCGATTTAAAATAGAAAGCTTGATTATGTTTAAAAATAGGCTTAGCCATCGGTAGATCGGTAATCACTATGACCTGCTAATGGAAATTGCTGTTCTTATCTTCCAAAACAAAAGTTCTTACAAAAATGTTCTTTGTATTATTCTTTTAATGATATCAATTCCAACTTTGTACAATTTTCCTTCAATTTTTATAATATTTTTTTATTTTAATTAGTTATTCAAAACATTCGGTCGCATGCTTTTGATTCCTTAATAGGATTTTCACTACCGCTTTTATTTCTTAATATATGCACTTTTTATAATTTGCAGTAAATTGATTTAATTGAATTCAAAATTTTTATTTGTTTTCACATAACCAGATAAATTGAAAAAAACTATTTTATATTAATTATTTAACAAGCTAAAATGTCAAAAATTTAGGTTAACAAGCTGGTCATCAAAAGCAGTTGGTATAAATTAAATTTCATATGAGCAGAATATTGTTTTTTTTATTAATTACATTTTTAAATATATCAACTTATATTGCAATGATTTTACTTTGCAATTCAAGAGGATATATTGAATTATACCTGCAGGAACTATCACGATATTAAATCTCTGGCACAGTTTATTTTTTTTCAATATGATGGTCTTTTCAACTGAATAATAAATAAAAAATATAGTTGAGTTTTTCGAAATTTTCTTCATTACACAGTGTCCTATAAACTAACAAAACAATACATTCGATAATATGAATTCCTGAAATGTTCACTATTTATCTCGTTCAACAATTATATAATGAATGTGAATTATAGAAAGTTATCTTATTTCCAGTTATCCTACAACTTCTTTATTGTACATTGTTAGTTGGACTTAAAATATGGGTTTAAATATTATAGATGCATGCATTTGAATAAAGTTAGAAACCGCTTTTTTATTTTTTTAATATTTCCTAAGTTTTTAAATTACTGAGCTTGAAATTAAAAAAAAAATCAATTGTAATATATCATATATACGGAGAATTATTAGTTAAAAATTTAAATACTCTTGTGATATAATGGAATTATAATATACACAAATTCAGATACCAGTAAAAAAAAATAAATAAAGCGATTGATTTCAGAAAAATTGATCTTTTTTTATTTAAGTAATTCCAGTAAAGATATTAAGAAAATTTATTTTAAAAAAGGAAACAGCTACGATATCGATTGCATAAATTATATCGGACAAAATTCTTTCATCCTCCAAACTATGCAGAATCTTTTTTTCCGGTTAAAATACTTTTTCACTTCTACACAGATGAATCGATTAGAAAAGTTCTGTTTAACTATTAAAAGAGATAAGGGATCCTGTTTTCATTTTTCAGTTGAAATCATTTTCTTTCTTTTTTACAGACTGATCCATTAAAAAGTGATTTAATCTCTATTTGGAAGTCGCTTGTCTCAGCTTCAATTTTTTAACATGAAATAAAATCACCTTAGATAAGAAATTAAGGTAAAGGTGACAGGGTGTATTTGGTTTTCTTTAAATTCATTAAATAATGCTACATTTTTAATATCAGGAACGTGGCTAATATCACAATTTCGGACCAGGATTGGGATTGTTAAAATGCCGACTTTGAAAACATTTCCATTGTTGTATAATTCACGAAAGGGCATGTGCTGTGTTGCAATTAATTTTTTTATATTAATTATCTAATTATTTAAAATTTAACTTTTTTAGTTAAAAATGAGGAGATTATTTATCGCACAATATCAACCTTCATTTACTTTTTGATCACTTAAGGTAAAACATAAATGTATAAGAATTTAGAAAGTAAAGAGACAGCAGTACAATTAACATTTTGAAAAATATTTAGAAGAAAGTATCAGTAATGTAAAGAAATCATTAGTCGTAATAAAGACGATAAGATATTGTATCGTAATTTTTTCATTATTTTTATGAATAGTTATAGACCTTATTAAATTTTCCCTTAAATAGATTTTTGTCTACAGATTTACTTTACGTAACATTAATTGTCTCTTATTTTACAGCTTCCCTACACAAGTTTAAAGGATAGATCAGCAGTATTATTAATTTTTCCAAATATATATTATCTTTTTCATTTAAACAAGGTTGAAACGAAGTTCAATGCGCTTGTCCTAAATAGCCTTTTTCTTTTCTTTAAAAAAAAGAAAAAAAATCGATTCCCCCTTCCCCCGCGAACTTCAAGTCGATTATATCACGTGTTACGGAAACAAATGCATAAATTTTGTGTCATTAATGTTCAAACATGTTTAAAAAGTAAGTGTAAATTATTGGCCCAGCATTATTAGACAGAACTAATTAATTATAAGTAAATAAACATTATACCATAATTAATTCATGTTCAATATATTTCTGCTCAATTATGAAATATTTTACTTTGTTGCTAACATATAAACTTTTTTTTACTTATTTTATGTTTGCCTTTTCCTCTGAGGTTTCAGAAATAAGTTGAAGACTGATATTTTTAAAAATTTTGGGATCTTTGAAATATCGGACATGCGTTGTTGTTAATATTTCCTTGCGATTTTTTTTTGTCTGCATATCTTCAAAATTCCTCTTACGCTAAACAAAAATTTTCCGAATTTTAAATAGTACTAAACAAATTAAATTTGTTATCTTATAAATTTTATAGACATATATTTATTCTTATTAATGTGGCTATATGGACACATTTTTTCACTTTTCTGTATGTGATACAGATGAGTTAAAACAAACTTTTAATGTATTCTCTATATGGTACAGATGAGTGAAGCGTTATGCTAATATGCGTGTGTTTATTTACAATGATTGGCGAGTAAGAGTTATTGCATTTAATATATTGACATTTTTTTATGGTTTTCACGGTGAAATTTAATTTAATTTTACTGTGATGGAGTAAGTTGTTTTGTTTTAATAATATGCATATTTTAGTTTTAAAGTGCATGGTAGTATTGTTTGTTTTCACTCTACTATTTCCATTTTGTGTTTATAATTTTTTTCTGTTAATGGAATTAAAAGTTATTACTACTATCTTTATATACTTCAGTTTTTTTGGATGTGTATAAATAGTATGAATAGGGTAGACTCCCTAGAAGTTAACAGTTTACTTCACTCTTAAGAATTCTGCCAATGTGCTAATGATTTTATATTTTTTTATCTGTTGTCAGTAAATTTGACACAAACACTTCTGAGATAAGCTTAGCAGGTTGAAATCTGATCTAAGCGAACACACATATTTTAATGTTGTATATATTGATTAGTATATTTACTTAAAGCACGGAAATGTTTACAAAATTGAAGTGCATTTGGAACCTAAAAATTGAATATGGCTTTTTATTTTTGCTGAGCATTAAACTATTTTTATTCAATATTAATTTTAGCTAGAAAGAGAAGAACCATTTTTCATATACTGTTAAGAGCCTATTATACAATAAATGTCATGTTGAAGATTTTAGATACACACTGAAAAAATTCTAGGAAAAAGTTTATGAAATGTAGGAATGCCGGTGAAATCTCAGGTGAAACTGAACAGCATAAAAGATGGCCGCCACACTATGAATGTCTGTTTTCTTAATTAATGAATTTCTCTCTAAAATGTTCTATGAAGCCCTTATTGAATTGCTAAATTGATTAAATTATGCTCATTTATTCTCTTCTTTAGAATTAGTGGTGGGACACCAAATCCTTCTTTTCTTTTTCTTTAGCATTAAAAAGGTGTAGATTAAGTTTTTATCTTACATTGGGTGTTGATTTTCTTGCATAACGTTTGTATAAACTTGCATTTCTTACGAACTACTATTAAAGGACTAAACCAGATCAAAGAAACAGAGGAACAAATTTTAATGTTTTAAGCGATTTCATTGAATCAAAAATTACTTCTCAAAACTATTCAGTTTAGAATTTAAGTTATATTAAGTTAAATTTTATAAGGAATTAATACTCACTGATACATTTATTTCAAACTTTGAAGGAATAATATTCAGTAAATATATCAACCTGTTAATTATAGCGTAATTCATCTGATGTTTCTTTGCATTTAATTCTTATGCACGAACATCGCCTATATATACGTAAGATTCTAAAAATGAACTTTGGTTCAGAATCATGACATGGCAGAATATCTTTTTATTTTGAGTCCATTTTTAAATAAGTTGAGGAAACCCAGTTTGAATCTATGCTAAAAATTAGATTGCTTCTTTTTATTCCGACTAATTCTTTGATTATTAAAGCATCAATATGTTTTCGATTGAAGATTGAAACTATTTTCAAGTAGTTTATATAATTTTAATTCTGTGAATTTTCGTCTGGTTTTTAATCTGGGTAGATATATTGTTGTATTTATAATTTACTTTATTGTCAAATGCTCTAGTCCTCATTTATCATTTATATTATTATTATCATTATAAAACTATATCCTCGACTATTGCCCCTTTACATTTTACAAGTTTCCATAAATCGAATTATTTAATGGATCTATTTAAATATTTATCTCATTTTATTAGGGGTGAAATTAGGAATTGATTTAGAGATCCTCGAAGATAATGCAATCCACAGTCAACTATATCATCCTTTTGTTAATTGATGAGTCAAAAGGGACTACTTCGTATTAATAATATTCAGAGAGGCTTATGTTCCTTGAGAATTTGGAGAAATTATTCTATAGATGAAATAGCATACATATGGGAATAAAAGTTCTATCGATTTCAAGATTAGTTTGAGGATGGACTCCTTGCCCTCTATCTACTTTTGAGTAGGTTAGTTTTAGAAAAATTTAATTAAACATTTTTCAAGTAAATATGAATTTAAAGTATAGCATTATATATATTATTTTATTTCTGATTTGAATTTTTAATACAAGGTGAACATAGCCATTCCGCCAAAGAAATTTAATGAATCTGTATTATTTATAAAATTTAGAGTTGCCATTTTTTGCATCGTTTTTTTTATTGCGTTTATTCTTTATTAAATAAAAACCGAATAAGATGAATTGTACTTTCTTCAATTTTAATGAATTATTGTATTATTATTAATTGGATTAGTTGAAAAATGTAGCTGAATATTGGTGAATATCTACGTTGGGTTGTGGTTACATAAGCATATTTCATTCCTTAGTTAAGATTATTTTTCTTTATCCATATTATTATATGTATTCAATACTTTTTCATTGTTTCTTCTCTAGATTTTAATTGTCTGTTAAAAGGAAAATGAAATTTTGTTCTTTCTTACAATTGTGCACTGATTCAAGTACGTTGAATTAAGCTGAGATGTTAAGAATTTCTGAAATATATGCTTCATAGATTGTATTTAGTGAATTAAGCCATAAAAAGGATTGCTTTGAAAATTTCTGATAAAAAATTGCTTCTTTCATATGGAAGTTTTCTCTGAAATACCATAATATGTAGTGTTTCCAAAAATGTGATTATTTCCTTCATTAACATACTTCATAGATTTTCATAGGCATAAATTACGGTTAGAATAATTCACAAATTAAACTGGAGATTCTGTAAAATTTATTTTATATTCTTGAAGCTGATGTCAAAAACTTAAAGGAGTAAGCATTTTTTATTCTCGCTCTAATAGTACTTAATATACGGTAGTAAATAGTTTCTGTTACAATTATGTTTTTTCTCAAAAATCTTCTTTTTTCTATCTATAAAATTTAGAAGGAATTTTCACAAATTTAAATACATGCATTTCCTGCAGAAATGCAAATTTATTAAATACAGAAAATCTGACTTATATCTAATATAAAGCTCAATGTGTGTGTGTTGGCACTCTACAGAAAAGACTATTTGACCTACATCTACGAAATTTGGTACATGTATACCTTAGAGGTCGGGAATGTGCACCTGGGGTCCCTTTTTTGAATTTTTAATTATAATTTTAATTATTAATTAAAAACTAACTTTCCTGCAAAAAAATCTTTTCATTTCCCTAACGCCAAATGAGTAAGGCTTCAGTTTTTTTTCCAACAGTAATGAGGCTAGGATCAACATTTTTCGGCCGATTATTTCACACGATTCTGTTTCTTAATGTTTTATGCATTTAAAATTAAACATTGTTAATTAATCGATCTTTCAGATTCATTCTGAAGTACTTTTGAATTAAAATAACAGAGAATAAAGTAAATTAGATTTCTAATCTGCATAGCGTTACCTCAACTGGCGTAGAAAAATTCACGCATTTGCGTTACCGTAACTGGCGTTGAAAATACACGCATGCGCATTGTGTTCTGATTGTTGACAATATTATCAACGGATGATTTTTGATTTAAATTATTTTTAGGTTAGCTGCATGCTTTTGTAATCAAATTGTATTTATGTTAGTTATATATTTTTTGTATATGCTTATAGTTTTAAATACATCGTTTTTTAAGTAGTTCTTTTAAACCTGTTTTCGACCGATTATTTTAAACGATTCATTTTATTTTCTTATTGTTTGATGCTTTTAAAATTAAACATTGTTAATTAATCGATCTGTTCATGATGAATCTGAGAAAATTTTGTTGACAAATTCTTGAGATATTACATAAATTAAGAAAGATATTCTTTAGTGCACATAATGTTTAAACGCTCAGTGACTCTGTTATCAGTAATCATATTATAAAAAAAATGCTTTGCTTCAGTAAAAAATATTATTATATTAATTTCAGATTAATTCTTTCCACTTTAATTTAAAGCATAAATTATACGAGAGCTAACAGAAAATTAGACAGATACATATTACTTTATTACTGAAGGCCTTTATAATATTTTGAATGAATTATATGACTATCAAAATTTGTTTTATAATATTTTGATGAAGAATCTATTAAAGTATTAATTGCGTAAAATATTTAATTATTAAAATTTAAACGAACATTAAGATAGGCGAACCGGCTGGTCGTCAAAGGCGGCTAGTTTAATTATAAAGCAGTTTAGCGTTTTTAGTCATTAGTTGAATTTATTTTTAATTTGCTTACTTTCCCGTTAAGAATGTTTGACAAAATTAGTCTAACTAGTTTTACGTATATCAAACGTAACAAAATACTAGTTTACAAAACTAGTTTATTCTGTTAAAACAGAAAAAGTTGCCTTAAGTAATTTTGAAGGTTTCTTAAGTTTCATTATCTAAATGGAAAAGAAAATGCATTTTTTTTCATTTTTTCCCTGTGAAGTAATGTGACTGAACATCAATTTGGGTTACCTGGAACGAAAATAAATAAGTAAGCCTTTATATTTCCATATAATGAGAATCTTTAATTGTCAAATTAATAAAGGAGATAGTTGATTAAGCATAAATCCTCTTATAACATCCGTTAGTATGTATTCCATTACCCGCAACTGGAGACAGAAATATCCTCAGGCGACCAGAGCATGGTGTCAAAATAACTCCATTGTTATTTTTCTTTTTTGTCTTTTGTAAACAGCATTGAAATTTATTTTAGAAACACAATACATTTTGGAGATCATGTAGCTATCAAAAATATAAAAAAAATATTAATATTAAAACTGTTAAATGTTATAATATTAAATGTTGGAAAGATGTTATAAGAAAATCCTAAGCAATCTTTATGAGTATTTACTTCGTTTGGATTTTATGGGATGACACTAATGTCAATTACTGTTAGAACCTAACAAACAAAAATGAAGAATATGATATGCTAAAATTTTAATTTAAGAACATTTCTTTATTCTTTTTGCATTATTCAAATTAAAAGCAGTTTCAGAGACATGGAATCAATGATTCCATAAATAACAACAAAAACTTTGATAACGGGTTAATAATACTTCGGTCACATTCACGTGTTCATACTTAGACGTTTGCCAACATTCTGATGAAAGAACAACTTGAAAGCACTGAGGGGAGGATCGCATTCAATGACAAAATACCTCGTGATAATACAAGCTAATGAATAACACGTAATCCTTTTGAATCCCTCTCCAGTTACGGGTTAAAATGGGAATATGAGGGAAAACATATGAGTTATGGTTTTTTTTTATGAAATTACAATGTCGCTGATTAAAAAGTAATTATTTAAATTATGGGAAAGTAAAACATTCACAAATTTCTTCCCTGGTTATTGAATAATCCTTGATATATCCGGTATGTAGTACCTATATTTACGTTTGCAATTATCCATTCCCATGCCATGGTTTTACAATGGTTGTAAAACAAGAGTTTTGTTTATTGAACCGTTTTTATGACTGCTGCGACTGATAGAAATTAAAAGTCATTCGAATTGTTTTACATTTTTAAAATCAAATTATTAATATCAGTATAACAAATGTAAAATTAGAGTATTTATAGGGTTATGGTCGAGTATATAAAAATTTTACTTTTGCGAATTTTTATTTTTGTGTTTGCGTCTCACATTTGAGATATTCCTGCCACTTCTAAAATTCATTTAAAATCGCTTTCCTGTTTAGTAGTTTTTTTAATTAGAAGTCTGAATTCACTCTTTTGAGTAAACGATTATTGTCGTGTCTTATCTAATAAAGGTGTGAATTTTCAAATGAGGCAAGTTGGGAAGAATAGCATCATGAGGAATAGCGGGTAATGAGGCAACGGAAAAAACAGCAAAGAAATGCCATTATTCTGCCTAATATTGATATCTATATGGAAATCCCAGGGAAAACGTTTTAAACTAAATAAAAAATTGATTAAAAAATAAACGACAAAATTCTTTTATATCTTGAAGAAAAAGGAATTTGACATATGAATATTTGTGAAGTTAAAATTTCCTGGCTCACAGATAATAGATTCATTATCAGAGAAGTTACAAATCATGGTCTTTGTCCCAATTACCTAAGTCATTTCAACCTTAAAGCCTATTACTACCGATGTGGGAAAATATCATTGCTAACAGAAACTACTATATACACTCGGGCAGCGGTTGCCTAGTGGTAAGGTCTCGGCTCGTCAGTTATAGGGTTTCAATTTCGAGACCCGATTCCACCGAAAAACCAATGTGTAAGGGGGTCTGTTGCACGTTAAATCCGTCAGGACCAAACGTCCTCCCGCTTGTGTGGTGTTGAGAGGGATGGTGGTGTCAGCTCAGGTGTCGTCCTCGTATTCTGACCGCGGTTCAAAATGACGCGATCCGTCTCAAAATAGCCCTAGTGTTGCTTTACAACGGGACGTTAATATAACTAAATTAAACTATATACACTCTTTTACACTGCTGGAACACATCAGAAGATAATATTAACTTATTGCACTCGGAAAAAAAATTCGATGCATAATTATTCAATTAATACATAGACATGTTTATTGTAACAAAAAAAAAATACATGCAACTGTTTTAAGTTGAGTTTCTCTGAAAAATGAATCTACATCTTTTTAACATTATTTAACAATTAACTTTTAACATTAACAATTAACTTTTTAACATTCTTTAACAATACCATATTTTTAACAATTAAAATTAAAATTAAATAAATAAAATAACAAAACGATGCACCATCTTGAAAGGTGACTGAGAAAAGGTATTCGAGTGCAAAAGGTTAAAATGGGAATGTCTTTCTTCGAAGTTATAGGAGAAAAAAAAAAAAAAAGCTAATAAGCGAAGTCAAGAGATTGCTGGCATATGTAAGTGCGCGTCATTCAAATTTCTTCCTCCAAATTTAGAATTGGACTCTCTTTGCCATGCATTCTAATTTATGTACATTCCTGAATTTTCTTTCTTTCTTTCCTTCTTTTTTCTTTTTACTTTTTATTTATTCTTTGTTTTAATTCATCGTTACTTTATTTACTTATTTATTTTCTTTTTAATAACTTTACATTTTATTTTATTCGAAATTTATTGTTTTGCGTAATATGCAATGTTAGCTATGCTGCTTGCACTCCTTTACCATTTATTTATTGTTATTACTTTACTTTTCCATCTTCATGTCCACCATATCGGCATATATCTTTGTCTTTTAGGGAAGGAATGCTCCTTTACCTATAAAATCTAAATTCGTAATAATTGTTAAAGGGGGCGGTGCAGCGCTACTCTTAGCACTCACCATGTAAGCAAAGAAATAAAATAATGCATGGTAGTGAAAGTCTATGATGGTGTCCTAATGCAAAGTATCGATCCATCAGCTTATATACAGAATTGAAGGCGACGATTTGTCAGCATGATAAAGCTTCCAACGTCACTCTTTCTCAGGCTGAGTAATGGGTCTAGGATTATGCATAGATCTCTTTACTATCTTGCTTCATTACGACTTTAAGCCATAAAGCACTTGAAATAGAATGTGGCAGTAAATGTTTTAGTGTTGTGAAGACACTGAAATGAGTCGAATAAATTTTTACTAGGCTTGGAAAGAGCCGTGAGAGATTTCGGAAATCATAGTTGTGTAATGCTTTATCTTTATCATTCTGCTTTATAGATAAGGAAAAAACAAATTAATAAAACTCAGTAATTTCGTATTGGCGATAATCACGATTGGTTAATTTCCTCTTATAAAACATGTTATTTAGGAGAGACTAGCATAACATTCCACACTATTTAGAAAATTATAGATAAGATTTTATTGTAAACCTACCATAATAATATTTTGTTTTAATGTATTTAATAGGCAAAAATGTAGTTTAAAAATGTAGCAAGCCTAGTACAAATTCCATAAATGTAACATACCAGTTTTTTTAGAAATGATATTGATATTTAAAGGAAATGCAGTATTCGATTCTTTCTTGAATAAAATGAGACACCAATAATAAAGGAAAATCACGGAATTACCAATCAAAATGAGTGTAAGCCAAAGCAATGGAGATAATTAATTAAAAAGAATGTTTTAAACAAAAATTTGTAAGGATCATTCATTTGAGAAAGTATTTTAATTTGTATAGAAATTTTTATCAAAAAACTTAAACTTTACATACATTATTGTGATGGGAATTAGTGTCACTATTGTCGACTTTTTTCTTATCAGATTAAAAAAAACTGTTAACATTTTAGCAGACTTCATTGATAAACTAACTTTGATTTTTAGAAACCTAAATGATCCATTACACATAATATATAAAATCATTATCAATGTTATCAAATCTTTACATTTTTTTACGAAAATTTGAAGGAACAGAATATGAAAACGCATATAATTTCCTTTATCAAATTTCTCTAAAATATAAATATATTAATAGTTGTCTGAAATTGTTATTACACAGATTGAATGTATTACATTCAATCTGTGTAATGAAATGAATATTGGTCCCGAAAAGAGTTGAAAGATATTTTATAGAAAGCAACATGATGTAAACAGCATAATGGTATCAACTTTAAAATACAAATATAATAATCTTATTCGAAATTTAAAATCCCCATTTCATAAATGTCTCTTACTAATGATTTAATTCCTCTGTTGCATTATGCCTTTGGCATCAAATCTTTGAAGAAAATGTGTGACATATTACATTATGAATCATTAAGATCTTGAAATTTCTATTCGTAACTGCACTGTTCGTAAACTTCTTGTCTTATAAAATCTGTTAAGTTTTCTTAGTGCACCAAATATTTGAAACGTTGATGTTGGTTGAGTACGAGGTGAATCTTGAAGAACCTAGTATTTCATTTGGAAGTGAGACAAGTCTTGAGTTGTTTGAAAGATTTAGCAATTTTCCCATTGTATCATCTTGGTCAAAATGTAATTGCCCAGAAAATGGATGAAGTTGAAAATGAATGTGACAGATCAGATGCATGTAGTAGCAAAGCTATTCATATTTTTATTTTTTGGGGGAAAAAAACAGAAAAATTTACTTTCTCCAAAATAATAAAATATTGCTTTGATTTATTTGGTTAACATACAATTTTAAGCTGTTTTGGTAGAGCCATTTCAACTGCGTTGTGATATGACTACTTTGAAATATTAACGGCAACAGGTTTCTATGCATCCATTTCTTCAGAAATTCACTATTGAAAGAAATTTAAACCTTCTGTCAGCTCTTATTGCCTTTTTGAGACGTCTAGAATATTTATTACAATTTCCGAAACGAGAAATGTTTTGCATTTTTTTTCTTGATACCAGCTAATGAAAGGAAGTTAAAATATCATGAACTACATCAAATTCTTTGTAATTCCAGGAAAATGTTTCGTAGATTTGAAGAGAGGTAACGCAACTGCTGAGGATGAATTTTGGATGGAAAATCATAGATTTTCCGCTGGAGTAAAAGAGATAATTTACCTCTTTAACTAAATATACGTGGTTATTAATCTTGCTCCTCATTGGTGAGAAATGTAGTTATTATATTGTTACGAACTTTTCTGCCGGGGTTCGTTTGGATAGTGGAAGTGATATGGTGTAAAGAACGCTCAATCAGCAGGCAGAAGTAGAATAAAAACAACGACGTTTATTTACACGAAGACACACAGGACAGCACAAAAGCGACAACTATATACAGCAAAGAAGACGATTATCTTCACCCCAGACGTGTAGCATACAACAGCACACACAGCAGCATACAACCAGAATCTACTGCGGACAGTAGCGCACAGCTCAGTTCAGCACTAGCTTGACTCAGTCGCTTCCGACTACTCCGTCTTCTACTTCTCCGACTCTGACTCGGATAACTGACTTCTACCTTCGCTGCTCTCGAACTCGGACTCCCCTGTCGTCAACTTTTTGCAGCGGCGGCCGCTTCCTTTTATAGGTCTCAGGAGGCGGGGCTAAAAGCCTCTTAACCAATCAGGAACGTTCGAGGCGTATCTCGGCTCCTACTGGACGGATCGGGAAAATTCTCGAAGTTTCGGGTATTATCTATTTTGGCACCAAAGTCGCCAAATTGGTCGCAAAGTCGCCAAATGGTCGCCAAGTTTGTCGCCAAGCTCTGGGACCTCTGACGCGCTAGTCCCATTCAGATGACTGTAAAACTTTCTTTCTATTGATGGAACAAACTATGCTGGGAAGCCGAATTGTAGGTTTGTAACAATATTTATGGTATCATAAAAAGGATATGAGATAAAGATAACTATAAAAAGATGCTACAAAACTCTTGAAATCACACAGAAATGTCTTATTGATCGGATCGCCATGATAGCATTGGCGGGATTTAAAGTTGAGTCCTAAAGGCCAATCACCAACCATGGTACAACTCTTCCTGTGGGAGGCAGAACCTATCATTAGTAGGGGCAACTGACTCTGTACCATTTCTATATTTACCAGGGCTATGAGAACCCTACACTATTCCAAAAACTTTTCGTCTCTCTTTTTGAAGTATTCCCCTCCCATGTGGAAGAAAGATAAAACTCTCAATATGTTAAGTAAGATTCAATGAAAAAAATCTTTAATTTCTGCATGTAATGTGGATTAAAATATTTTTACCAAAAATGATTTTATAACTAAGGGATTGCAACGTATAGCAACCGCTAAAGACCCCCCCCCCCTCCCACACACCTCTCCCGACGGAAGAAAGATAAAAACCTCAATACGTTTAGTAAGATTCCAAGTAAAAGTGTTCCTTCATTTCCGTATTTATTGTGAATTGAAATATTTTAACAAAAGGAATGTCTTTTTATAACGATGGAATTGCAAAGCATAGCAGTCGGTATAAAACACACACCCTCCTCCGGTTGAAGAAATATAAAACCTCCAATAAGTTTGATATACGTAAGATTCAAAGAAGGCTTGCTTTCTAAATGTAATGATAATTAAAATATTTTTATCAAAAATAATTATTTTATAGCGTTGGAATTGCAACAAATAGCCACCAGTATTGAATATTCGGCAAACCTTTTTCATCTATGAAGGACATAAAATGCTTTACGTCTAACTAGTGAAGCCTGTATAAAAGGATGTAAAATCTTCAATTGTATGAGGGGATGTTTTATGACAAAAATTTCAGCCATGAATAAATAAATTTTCCCTACTTCGGGAAAAGTCAAGTTACTTTTAAAGGAAAGGAAAGAAAAGAAATAACAACCGAGTGGTGTATTGTATCAGGACTTTGGTGTTAATTAATGAACTGACCTTCCAATTAGGATAAAAAGAATAACCAGAATCAAACATAGTAATAACAACAACAACAAAAAACATATCATTGTCCAGAAATTGAGGTATTTTATTACTAAATAGAAATCTCCGGTGGGTTTCTCCTAGAATCAGGAATAACTAACTTATGCATTAGGTTATGTTTTTCATTTTAAGTAAGGATCACTTTTCTTCCAGTGTTGTGGTTCGTTATACTTGGTCTTTGTTGTCCCAGAATTTAATTAAGGGTCTAGGAAACAACCACTATTGCTAACAAAAACGCGTTAAAACTTACTGGAACTTTTGTCATCAGATACTCGCTTTCATTAACGTTAATTAACGTTTTTACTTCTTAGGGTGTACGATTACTTCTGTACGTATTGCTTTCAATGTAACTCAATAACTAATGCAAACTCAGTGCTGAGTTTCTTAACAGCAAAAGATAAAAGCAAATTCATTGAAGATAATTTAAAATTAACCCCTTCGCATACAATGACGAGTATTCCTCGCGCATCGAATTATTGAGTATTTAACTTTAAATTTAAATTAAGGTAAGAGCATTAGGTAATTTGAAATGAAAAAAATAACTTAAAACGCTTTCAATATCTCAAATGCCCTTATATTGTTATAGAAATTATTATAAAATAATGGCAAATGTCAAAGTTATTACCAATACTCCATCTAATTATAAAGTTAAGTGAGCAAGTAGACCAAAGGTGAAGAAATTTAGAGTAACTAGTTTAATAAAATAGAAGCCCATTACTATATAACTGAATATATTTTGTGAAATGCTTGAATGCAATAATTTTACTGAATTTAAAAGAACTTACAGAAAATAAATTATTGTTTAAATTATGACGCAATATTCAGAAATTTTATAGAGTTTAAATTATTACGCAATATTCAGAAATTTTATAGAGAAAATGATTCAAAATGACAAGTGAGGTATTTTTATCACTGTGTTTAACAATCGAGTATCGTGAGTTTGATAAATGTGAACTTAAATGTTTCTCTAATTTTCAAAACCTGCACTAACAACATGGATTTAAAAGATCTTATAATCCCAAAAGTAATAGAGATAACCTTATAAAGCATATATTTTCATATTTTTAAACTATTTTTTGTAAATAATCAGTTGTTATTAATGATAAAGGGAAGAAAGTTGTTTTTCTTTGAACTAAATTAAATATAGTTAAACATGCATACTTCAGATTGGATTTGCTATCATAAACTTATCTTTTAGATTTTATCATTTTTTCCCTTTCTTTTATACTAAATAAAAAAAGTTCTTAGAGTGGTCTCCTCAGAACTTTCTCGCTTACCACACTAAAGGAGTTATTCTTCTCCATGAGTGCTCAGATATTTAGTTTTTGAGATCACGTTTTTCAAGATCCGTACATGAGAGATATGCATTTCATAGTGCAGAAAAGATGACAGGCACTTTAGTATTATCAACTGCAGGGCCGCGGTGGCCTGGTGGTAAGGTTTCGACTTCGGAACCGGAGGGTTTCAGGTTCGTGACCCGATTCACCGAAGAACCGTCGTGTAAAGGGATCTGTTGCACGTAAAATCCGTCCTGACCAAACGTCCTCCCGCTGGTGTGGTGTGGAGAGGGGGGTGCCAGCTCATGTGTCGTACTCGTCATCTGACCGCGGTTCAAAATTACGAGGTCCTTCCCAAAATAGCCCTAGTGTTGCTTTAAACGGGACGCTAATATAACCAAACCAAACCAAAAATTATCAACTGCATGCCATTGGCGAACAATTGTTACAAAAGATAGTATTAATATGAGATATTCGACGATTAATCACAGGGATGTGATTAACAAACAAGTTCCTAAAAACCAAATATACGTTTTGGATGTCTTTTTCCCACCTATTAAAGCTAAAATTGACACAAAACTACAATTGTTGTCCAAAAATCACATATCAATTTCCATTGAATTAAGTCATTGGAATTTTGAGTTATCGCTTTTCATGCATGCAAGAGTACAGACCGACAGATCATTAACCATTGGACAATTCTGGCTGAAAACTTTATAATAATTTACATTTTGGATTATAAATATGTGTACTAATTCTATACGTCTTAACTTTTTTCTTTTGATAGTCATTTGGTTAATTTATTCAGCCGGATATTCTCCAAATATATTTCACACAAAATTGATAGAAATCTATAAATTTGAGTAAAGACCATATGTCAAATTCCATTTGTCTTGATCAGTTTTTTTTAGTCATTATGTTATCGAATAGTCAACCATCTAACTCTCCGACCGACCCTCCAGAAGGCACACGGATTTAAACCTTAAAACTGAATGACCGGACCGCCGCAACAGCAATTGGTGGGAACTGTGGTTGGGTCCTAAAGGCCGTCACCGGCCACGGTACAACCCTCCCCGAAGGAAGTACGCCCCGTCATCGATGGGAGGAGTCAGTTCCCCACCTATTAGTGTTCCCTCCAGGGTGGCGAGATCCAACCACCATGCCGGAAGCATCTCATCCTCATTTCGAGGTGCCCCCCGAGGGGTATGTTATCGAATAGACAAGCATAATTTCAAAAAATGTGTTTTTCGGAATGAGGAAAGTCAGAAATTCGCCGAATTGAGGGTTTTTTTCTCTATCATTACAATATTTTGTTTATTTGCGTACTTGGAATTTAGAAAATAAAAAATAATGAAATTTTCAAAAATTTGATTTTTTTTATTTGAATGAATTGCCAGACAGACCTTTCTCAATCAAACATTAAGGGGATAAATATGTAACCGTAATTTAGTTTAGTTTAGTTATATTAACGTCCTGTTTGAAGCAACACTTGGGCTATTTTGGGACGGCCCTCGTAATTTTGAACCGCGGTCAGATGACGAGGACGACACCTGAGCTGGCACCCCCTTCTCCACACCACACTAGCGGGAGGACGTTTGGTTAGCACGGATTTAACGTGCAACAGACCCCCTTACACAACGGTTCTTCGGCGGAATCGGGTCTCGAATCTGAAACCCTCCGGTTCCGAAGCCGAGACTTTACCACCAGGCCTCCGCGGCCCTATGTAACCGTAATATAACCAGTTATATATTTAAAAATGTATTATGTTCTTATCTAAATCTGTCAATTATTGATTATTTGTCTGTGTCTGTGAGTTTGTGAAAAATTTGAAGGCCTGCAAACTTTTATGTGGGACACACTATTCTTGCAAGCATAGAGTGATTCGAACCTTGCCATCCAAATCATTGAAGCCTTTAAACAAAGCATTCTAGTGATAGCGTTTTAGATATAACTAATTCATTGTTTGATGAATCAACACAAAACTTTATTTGGACGTACTATGTAAATGAAACTGATTTAGTTTATTAGCGTGCTGCAGTAAACTGTTATAGCCCTGAAAACAATCAAATTGTGAATGAAATGCTATTTTTCTTCACGGAGATAGGGTTTCCTTTATTAGAATCTTTAGGATTTTATTTCAAAGTTAAAATCATGCTTAAGGCATTATATATTTGTGTTTAATAGTTATGAATATATAAATTGAAAATGTGTTTGCACTTTGTATTTATTTGAAATTTTTGTTCAACTGTTTCGGCTTTACATTTTTTTTAATACGACAACGGTGAATAAATTTTTTCTGGATTGTCATTTTATTTAATTAAATAAAGTAGGAGAAGGATACTTACAACTCAACATTTCTTTTGGTTATTTGTCTATTCTTGTATTTGAAACGTGTTTCCCAATTTTTTAAAACTGTTTTCCGAATTGCTTTAGTGTTTGATATCGCAATAATTGTTATATAATTCGATTATGACAAATCATTATTTTAACTAATTAATTTTAAAAAATGAGCCGAAACAATTAATAAGAACCGGATATAATTATAGGTAGAGAATGAACTTTGAAACTCATGGATTCTCTTCTGTCAAAATAAGTCCATTTAGAACAGCTGATGATAGAAAATTGATTGACAAGTGTGTGATGCCTTTTTCTGCATTTTTTTTTAAAATTTTCGAAATATGTACATTTTAGTTACAAGACCGGTTATCATCACACTCAGTTTTGTAATAAAAATATTTTGAGATTTTCAATTACAATTGATTATAGAAATATTGAAAGTGTTTAGCCATGTATAAAAAACTTATATACACTCTTCTAATGAAATTAAAGAAAAGGAAAAAAAAATTAATTGGAATACTTCGTTGAAGATGTTGTCTAAACTGTCAACTTATGATTAGGATTTACTGTATATTATAGCAGTGCTTTTGAGAAACACAAGAAGAATTTTAGTTCATTGTGGAAAGATATTTAGATCATTTTGAAGTACTGCTTATTATTACAAGATACCGTTCCTGAATATGATTATTGTGCCACCAGCAAAAACTCGTGGCGCAAATGGATTCATGCTGTATTTATAATACTTTAAAACATTTATCAAGCTTAAAGCAGTAATAATGCTATGAAACGAATAGCGAAATATATCAAACATTCATTATAGAAAACGTTGTGTGAAAAGTAACGAACACAGAGTACAAACGAGTTTTCAACCAATTGAACAGCGACTATATAGCATCTATATTCCTTAAAAATACGAGATGCTTGGAGATTGAAAGAACGAACCTTCCACTTTCCAGACGGCTTTGAAGATGAAATACTTTATTTTCGAATTTTCACCTTAAGCATCCTAATTCTTCCATAACTTTTGCATTAAGAAAAATTTGGTGTGAAGTTTCCATTAGCAGTGAAAAAGACAAATGTATTGAAAGTATTTCAATAGTAGATTACAATGAACAGTTCAGATTCTGGGTCCATTTAAATACTACTTTCATCTTAATGGAATTACGGTAAGTGACTTTTAGTATTTAATATTTATATCTCCATATCTCAAAGTTTTCTTGCAGGATTTTTTAAAATATTGTCCATTCACTTAGTTTTATTTATTCAAGAACCTATATTTTTTTAAATTTGTGTACGAACCTATATAAAATACGTTTTCGAAGTTTGCTTGCAGGATTTTTTTTAAAATTTTGTCCATTTATATATTTTTTTTTATTTATTTACAGATCTATATTTTTCAAGAAAAAGTATAAATCCGCTTGTATAGTTTAGTTTTGTTGCTTATAATTTTTAAGAAAGGAATTTTGTTGTATTTTAACAGTATAAAATATAAATAAAAAATAATTCAATATTTAAAATATTGCTCTAGAAGATGTGCCTGTCTGGGTGGGCAATAATCTTGTCGATTTAATTATCACAGATTATCAGAAACGAAAGTTACTGAAAAAATATCATGCACATTGACAGAGTGTTTAAGAAAGAAAGACAAATTTGTTGCACTCTTCGGACGTGAATAAGTAACAGTATTCAAGGTATCATTTCCTAATTGTGGGATCTTTAATATTTTATAATGTTATCTATAATGTTTTCGAACATTCAAATCAAAACTAATCACTAAAATTGTATTAAAAAAAATAATGATCCGGAAACACAAATAAAAAAATGCAAAGCCAAAAATTAAAAAAAAAAAATATTGAAAAAAATAAGCAACTTTACCTGTGAATGGAAAATATAATAAATCAGCATAATGATAATCTGTCTGTATTCATTTTTGATTTGTGTATTCATCATTACAGACCTTTAATTCTTAAAATTCAAGGTATTAATATATGTTTTATTATCGCCCAAAAAGAGTCGAGATGAAAACTTACTGGAAATAAGAATTCTTCGTCAGTTTTCTAACTGGTAAGGAAGCGTAATCATCTTAACGTGCAAGATATCTTAAGTTCGATTTTATATATAGTATAAAATTCAGCCAGAACTCTGAAAGTCGTCAATATTTCTTACAGGCGAGAAAAGAAATGAAATTCCCTAGTAGCACAGAAATATTGTACAATATTAATTCATATTCGCAATATTGTTTGATATTGATGTAATATTATTTAATATCATATAATATCATACAATATTGTGCAACGGCTGCGCTAATTGGATTATTAGGTTAATTTATAGCAACGCAAAGTCACGATTTTAAAAGTCCAGAGGCATTTTTTAAAATTTAACATTTATTTCAAAAGATTTATATGAGTTGTTTATCCTATAGTTTAAGTGTTGACTTTGTCACTACAGAAATGCCGCAAACGCCTGCTCGAGTCGCCTGGATTTCACTGCAAATTCTTCCCCGTTTGATGGATCGAATGTCCTTGGCGTGTGCTTTAATTGCTAGAGACGCTTGCCCAGATATATTTGGGGAACAGGGAGGTTTTCTAAATAAAATTTAAGGATGCCCAAGCATATACTGAGCATATCAATTGAGGAGGTTCTTCATTTGTATTCTGTTATTGTGGTTTCTGTTGGGGATTTTTTTTTTTTAATGTTTGGAAGAGAAATTCGGGCATTCTGGTTTCCGGTGATGCCTGAACTAAAATAGTCTTAAGATTGATCGATTTAATTCTTGTTTTGAAATTTACTAATTAGTTCGTATTGTAAAGAACAGAATTTTGATATTTAGGTGGTGTATTTATATAAAAGGACAATACATATAAGAAAATTTACTTGTGCTCACTTAGATGTTTCAGGTGTCCTTTTCATTTTAAAATTAATGGAAATAATATTCCACAAATCCGGGGGAAAAATTTGTGTCATAAAATTAAACAGACATTTAAACTTTTTCGCAGTCTTCTTAATTTTGACGTTTAGTACGGCTTCAGTATGCATTATTAAAGCATGGTATCCAAGAAATGTATATTGTATAGGGTGAGTAACTTGCTTTCTTTGTCATTTTTTTTATTTATGCTTACTGAGTCTTAATATGCGAATATATTCAAAACTAAATATAGATTTTTTTTATTGTACTAAAATTGAATATCTTGTGAATTTCAGTTTATCTACTTTTTTGGACGTTCATATTCTTTTAATTCTAAGATAGCGAAAACTAGGATTTAGGCACGAATAAATAATAGTTTTGCATAAAAATAATTAAGAAGAATTTAACATTGATTTTCTTCAGAATCCATTAATTTCTGTTATTCTTTTAAAAATTATTTATGATGTTTTAATTGAGTTTTGGACTGATACGATTTAGTTAACATTGAAATCTTAACTTTCATTATAAAACAGTTGAAATATTAAACGCTTACGCAATGTTCAAAATATGTCTTGAAGAATTATGAAAATGTTTAGCTGTTTGTTGGATAATTATTTTTAGCGGAAATGATTACACTTTTTCTGACATGGGTTTTTAGATACCCCCCCCCCCCAAAAAAAAAAGACCCTATACCTATATCGTCACGACAGAAAAGTCTTTGAATGGTTGACATTTAATGCATTAATTATATCTTATCTTAGATTAAAATCTTATACAAACCTATCATTTTTGCTTAAAAATAATATTATGCACTATAATTCGAGGTAATTATTTCTGATTCATAAATGCAAGATCAGAAATTTTCTTTAAAATTATTTCAGTGGAAAGATATAAATTCTATCTAAATTTGTGGTAATGTTTTCTCTTATTATAAATATTCCCATATAACTATGAAGAGCTATTTACTTATTTGTCTAAATTTCCAAGTATTTAAATTTTGATGAAATTGAATGTGGAAACAAAATGGAATGTATAATTTTCGAAATCTCTGAAACTGCAAATTTGTAGCAAAAATTGATAACTTATTAGAAAACAGTTAGACTTTAATGCGTTTCATGATTGAAGAACACAGATATCTGATAATTTTTCTTTCAATTTAAATTTTTTTTTATCAAAGTCAAAACATGTTGGTTTAGTTTTAGAACTAAAATCTTTTTTTATTTTTTGTCTATTTTTGCATAAAATGAAGAATATCGTGAAAATTAAACTATAGATTTAATACGTAGGTAATAAATTAGAAATAATTTTCAAAGGTGAAATATTAAATTTAATCCATTTGATAGGATGGCAAAATTTCAAAGAAAACAGTAAATTTTCTCATTCAACCATCATTTTTGCCTGCGAAATTCCTTAAAGATTTTGACTTAGTCTTTGATATAAGAAATTGTGGTCGAACTGCCGTTATGATTAATTTAGCGAGTAGAGCTTTAAAGCTCGAGAATGCGTTGAATTTAACGGATTAAAAGTGAAGTTAATGGCACATGAGAAATGAATTTTTATATTTTTAAATTAAAATAATTCTTTAGTTTCAAGAAAGTCAGTTTTATATTTGAATGAATCATCTGGTTAATGATTACTTTTAAGATAGTTTTAAACTTTTATAAATAAATACATTAATAGAAACTAACGGATTTAATCTCATCAAGTTTTGAATTAAAAATATTTATTTTATTCTGTAGCGCATTACTAGCAGGTCGAAATAACTATTTTTAAGTCATACAGGACTAAGGAACATATTTTTTTTATTTTATTCTTTACAGTTTAAGCCTCATATGATTTGAACTATAACTGTTACATTTTATTTCTCTGAGAATTAAACCTATGCATTATTATTGTGTTAATAAAATTTATAAAAGGGACTTGAAATCAGATTCTCATAATAATATTTGATTTGAGCGGATGACCAGAAGCAATGAAAACCAGTCCCTGATTATAAATCAATCTAATCATAAATCGGAACTTGGTGGAAATAACTTTGTGCAGGACATAGATCTGATCACTGCTATTCTTATGAAGTACTGAGAAATTGGAATTAAATTTGGCAATGAAGAACCGTATTTACATTCTATTTTTAATTTCTCATATTGAAATATAGAAAAAGAAATGAACAACAAAGTTCGACAAAACAAAGTTGAGTTCGACAAACAATTCGAACTCAAGATTTTGACGAATTTACAAGCTTTAACCTCTGATTTCGAAAAACACACATTTTTGGTATTATATCTGTCTTTCTATTTGACCGATATAACGAAAAAATTATTTGAGCTAGATGGATTAAATTTGGTATAAGATCGTCGCCCCAAATTTGTAGATTTCTTTCAAATTTTGTGAAAAAGTCGTTCAGAATAAGTCTGTTTGTCCAAATATAAACATAATTGCAGAACGAAGAGATTTTGGTAAATTTCAGCACACGGATTTAATATCCATAGTATAGACACCTATTAAATCTCGAGCCAAATCCACAAAAAGTTAACCGTTTGTCTCCACTTTCAGAAATATTTAAATGCAATAAATCGAAACTCTAATGACTTATATATCAAATTTGATATGTCATTTTGTGACTACAGTTATTCTGCGTCAAAATTTATTTTCATTCGTTTGGGAACAAGCGCATCTAACAAACTAATTCGATTTCCGTATACTATTAACCACATGCCAGGCGTTAATCGCCAGGATACTCGCCAAGGATGCTCGCCAAATCGACATCAAGGTTTAATATTTCGTAACAGTCGTAAGTGAAGCAGGGCGTTTTCTGTAATAAGAACATTTGTCAATGAGTATGCAGGTATGTTTTAGGGCGATCACTTTCACTGACTCCTTGTTATTATGAGATTACTTTTCTTTTTTATGCATTGTTTTTCAATTATTAGTTGTTTTAAATTAGTAGGTCTTACGTCATTGTGGCTTTATAATATTTCTGTCCTCTTCACAAGATCTTCACAATAGATTCCACCGTCATTTCCATATGAATGTTTTACTTGATAAAATAATAGAGAAATGTTCACTATGAAAGGCGGCCTTCATTCACAAATTATATATGTATACATAGATGTAGGTCGTATGTAGATATAGATATATATGTACACGTAGAAAAATATACGCATAGATGTATAATATATGTCAGTATATATATGTACTCATAAATGTAGGCCGTATGTAGACATAGATGTATATGTACATACAGATATATGTCAGTATATATGTACACATAGAATGCATAGATCGTAAGTGTAGAGTATGCTACACTTACTTCATAGTACACTTTAATTTAACATCTTTGATTTTAGCTAATAGGAAATTCAATGATTCAAAATAATTTTAAAAAAATAAATGTTTAATATCTTTCTAATGTAGTATTTAATGACGTATTCTTTCCTTATCTTAGAAAGGAAAAAATGGCAGCATTCTATTTCATTCTGTTTGAAGCTTCAATGATAAAAAAAAATGTCCGGGATCTTGGAGGAAATTGGACTTTATTTTCTTTTTATAAAAGTCTGGAACTCTGTGAAACTCACCTCATTGATTGGATCCAATGCACACATTAAACCTGAACATAAAGCAAGGTCGATGAATGGAAGCGGGAGACAGAGATTTTTCTGCATCTTCAATCTCCCAATTTGTGAGATTTGAGCTCCGATGCTTAAAAAGTAAATACACTTCTCGTTCAGATTGCCGTGAGGCGGATTACTTCCTTAGTTCAAAACAAGTTTTTTTTTTATAACCATTTCTTCCTGCGGCTCATTTTCTCGAATATCTTTTTCCTTTCAGTCTCAAACAAGATCTCTGCCGGCGCTTAAAATGAGCAATCTGAGTTTTCCCTCAAATCCCTTCATTTATTTTTTGCATTGATAGATAAAAGTTGCTTTCGCCCCCCTTTCCCTCTCCTCCCTCAAAGCTAGCAGGTTTAGAAATTGATCGTGGGTTATAATTGAAGAGGAATATTTTAATAGTTCTGAATTTTTCACTTCCAAATTTGCATTGCTTGGATTCAGCTAAAATTATAAATTAACATTAGAATGAAATAATTAAATTTAAAAAGTCCTTGTTAGCGTTTTGAAACTACTCTTGATATTTCTCAGTTATTCTCTGTTCATAATTTTTGTTCTGAATAATATTGTAATCCAATATTCTGTTATTTAATAATATTATAAAGATATTACACATAGATATATATCTAAGAATTTCATCAGTAACTTTCTAAATATTTATTAATATAGAACTTTGTGTACTTTATTGTTTTTTTTTTCTTAAAAACGCAATAAAACTAATTATATTTTTCCTCTTAATTTTCATGGTTCAGTTATAATAAACCTTCAGTTCATTATATGTATTTGATAAATAGTTAATCACAGACTTTTACATAACAAATTAAAATTGATATTAAATGTTTGCCGAAATGCATTTTACAGGTCATTTCTTGTTCAGTTTTGGAACAAACGTAAAATCGCTCGTTTTTCGTTCAATTACTACTTATTTTTTTACTGAAAAAAATGCTAAAATAATTAAATTTTTATTTAATTTATTTATTAATTCTAAATTATTAACAATGATTTATAAGCGATTATTTTTCAATGCTCTGGAAGATTAAATGGATTGAGCTCGTATTGCCAAGATTATAATTTCTCTGCTTTTTATAGTAATATTATCCTTTTCAAAATTATAATCATGATTTACACGTTTTTTTATTATAAAGACAAAAAGTATTTACCAAGTGTCTTTAGTGTGCAAATAGTCTTCTCTCAAAAGTCATATTTTTATAAAATAAAAATGTCTTAAATTTTTTTTAATATTATCTATTGTATTATAATCAATGGCATGCATTATTAATAAGTAATTAGATTTATTTATTAAACAATTATTAGAATTCTGTAAATGGAATTTCTAGTAGTGAATACGCGTAGTTTAATTAAACGTTCTCACAAATGCTTATTTTTAATGATCCTTATAGAACAGCTTTAAAAATTCTTATTTCTTTGTTTAATTGATGGTACTTTTTTCTCATGAAAAAATAAAAGCATTTTATGCAGCTCTTTTCGATGATATGCCTGTATTTTCTTTCCGATTTCGAATGATTTAATGATCATTAGATCGGTCTGGATGAATCCGGCGGTCAGTCAGAAATTTTTTATCCTCTTTTAAGGAAATATTGTTAGTATGGGGAATATCTTTTTAAATCTATCTTTCGGAGTGCAATTGAAAAACATAACTTTAAAATACAAGGAGCTATATCGATGAAATTAGGTGTGCAGATTTTACCATCTAAAGTACAGATAAGTATGAACATTTGAAGCAAATCCATCATGTTTGATCTTGCGAATGTATATAAATGAGTTAACTCAAATATGAAGCAACTTAGATAATTGAGATTTGGTAAGTAATCTTTTTACTTAAAATAGTAGTTTTGTATCCAATTTAGATTTTCAGCTTAAAAAAAATATTCAATTGACAAAAAAAAGTCTCCGAAATGCATGCTTAAAAAAAACTATAATCGGGAAACGATAAGCAATATATTTTTGTTTGCGACTTTAAAAAAAAAATCTGAATGATCATATCTTTAGTTTTTGTGCAAGTTCCCCAATTTTTATGTGAGAGGGAAGAGTGATACCTATATTAGCCAGGAATCGAAAAAAATCTTATAGTGACTTTTTCCTTTGGTTGCACATGCGTTGCAGAACGTGCTAAGCCATTTCTTACAATGTATCGGAGCTAACCGTAAGGGGCCATATGAGCTCTATGTAAGGAGGTGTGGGGTGTTTTTAAGTGCCATGACCTACTTTTGTCTTTTTATGAATCATATATACATAAGCTAGTTAAGTAATGATAACATATTTTAAGTTTTGAAAGAAAATTCCTCATATGAAATTTCTTCCGCCAATTGCTAATGACAATTTAATTCTTGTGATAATGCATCATGTTCTGTAATTGATTAAGTGAATGCAGGGTTTAAGAGGGAACAGATTATTAAAAGATTTACATTCCACAACAGAAATATTGGATAAAATTATATACCCCAATAGTAGATGCATATTGTACAATATTAAACAATATTTGCAATGTTGTGTAACACTGAAGAATATTTAGTAATATCGTCTAATATAATCCTGTAATACTGTATACTCGTGTAATACTATAGTGTAATATTGTAGAATATTTCATAATATCGTCTAATATTGTACAATATTTCTCAACATTCTGTGCTACCTAAGTAGAAGCGCAATTGTCGGAAACTTGCTTTAAAATTGTTGGAATGCATAATGAATAGATCTTCAGATTAGGATTCAGTAAGAAGTGGTATTTTTGCGAAGAACTAGCAAGTGTGAGAAAAATAAATATGTATTTTTCATTGGAAAAGATAAAAAGATGCAGCAGCTATTTTCATATATATATATGTACAAACTTCGCTTTATTCAATCCCGGCAGGCATAATTTATGTACAAGAAGCGCGGACAAAACTGGCATCCGTACACAAGCGATATAAGAGCTAAAGGTTCTAGAAGAATAAAATGCAGAAAATATTTTACTCGGTGTTTAAATACTGTGAGAATCTGATAGAGATTTCATTCCGCGGGCCGATTTAGGATTGAAAAATCTAGGTATCTTTTTTAACAATAATCAAGTGGGGAATTGGAAGCAACTATCATATTTCATGCCATCTGCTCTATGATCATGTAAATCAGTGTTTAAAGTCTGGCGGAATCCACTTGGTAAACATTTACGAAAGAATTGAGAATATCGCCAACATCAAATATCGACGTTTCTAAAGGAACATATAGTTAAAAAAAGCTGCTTCCAGAGACATAAAAGAGGTTAGAATCTTCTTTCTTGGTGTTTTTACGAAAAATAAAATTCCTTTTAGAAATAGGAAACTGCCAAAATTAAATATAAATCTAATGCATTTTTTCAATAAGCCCTTGCATTACTAACATAGTCTTATAAATTGGGAAAAAGTTTCAGTGATGAAAATTGAAAGGTTTTGTAAAGTATTTTCTTAGTATGACTTTTATATCCAAATTTTGCTTGTTTGTGTTCGAATCCTTTTCTTTCAAGTAATTGAAATGCTTATGAAGTAGCGCTTTAATGTGTTTTTATTTTTATATTACTAACTACAATCAGTTTAGATATGCTTTATATTACTGAAAATGAATTTAAATATGCATATGCAATAAAAGTTCTTTATTGAGATTATTCAAGCGAAGCTTTCATAAATATTTCGAAACATTTTAAATAATTTAGTTTCAATATTGGTGAAAAATATTCAGCAATTATTGGTAATATTTTGTTTGCATTTATGAAATTGATCAGTTATTCAGGGGATTATTATTGATTATTCACAGGGAGCATATTTAGTCCATTTCATCGTAATATGTAGTTCTATACACGAATACTATATTAATGTTTGTTCTTATTTGTCCATTAAAGGTGCTTCAAAAGTGCTGAAAAATTAATTGTTTTTAACAATAAAATTTGATTATGCTCCTTGTTCTAGTGTAACTTTAGATAAATACTTTATTGTTTATATTTAATACAAAATCCAATTTTTTAAAACATTTATAGAAAAATATTGGATGTAAATTATTAAAAGTATGAATGTACTTAATTATTTTGGTCTAAAATAAATATATATATATATATATTTCTTTAAGCTTAGAATGTCTTCTTAAATGTTGTTGCACTTATCTCTATGAACTATGCAACTGGCAGCCAGCATTCAATATCTTTTCAGTTAAAACGATATCTACTTTCTTTTATATTAATATAATATGCATTTGTCTTTTAAATTATTTTTTAAACAAGTTAGGTCATTAATTTTTAGAATTAAAATGGTTATCTATTTTTTTTAAAACGGTAGCATTTCCTAATTAATATCCTTAATCCTTAATTCCCATTTAAGTATAAATACCCATAAATGGTGACCCCTCTTATATCTCACAAATAGTGATATTGATTACATTAATATTGCTTTTTAATTTGGAAACACACTTTATTAAATTTCAATATCGATTATATTTGTTTCTGAAATGTTTTTGACAGTAGCTAAGGATAATGATAATTTTCTTCAACGGTATAAAATATCCATTGCTTCTAAAGTAGTTACGTTAATTGAAGAGGGTCGTGTTGCATTTAGATCACATTCTTTCTAGAAAAATAATTCAGAATTTTGATTTTTATAAATATAATACAGTTTATTACAATAGTATAACTCCCAAAAGAACTGTACTTGTGTAATAACTGTTTTCGTTGTGCTGATTTGTTTTATATGATTAACTTAATTCGTTTCTTTTTTGATACCCAACACGTACAATTAAAAGATAAAATATTATAATTGTATGCAGAACTTCGAAAGTGTTTAAGCACCTTTACAAGATATGAAATTCGAGAATGAAACTCCCACAAAACTTTTAATGCTAATGAAAAAAAATGAAGTAATGGTCCTTTTAATTTTTAAAAACATCGTTCTTACTGTGTTTACCTGTTAAAAGGTTGTATTTTTTTGTTTTCTTAGAGGACGTTTTGGTGAAACTAGCACAGAGCATTTACAAAGTGAATGAAACAACAGATAATACTGTAACGATTGTCGATTTCAGATGTCGTCTTGGTCATATAATTCAAGTTCAGTTTTATGAGGTCCGTTCCAAAATAGCTCACATGTTGCTTCGAAATGAATCATAAATTTAACTAAATAATCTATTATGAAATTGAGTCATTTTAATTTGTAGAGCTTGGAATTGTGAAAAATAGCTTTATTTTTATGATTTATATTTGCAATCGTTTCCAGAATTGATGTTTCTATTCTTCTTAGAAAAGTATATTTATTATTTAATTTATTATATTTGTTATGTATTTATTACTTTTAAACATATTTATTATAAATATTTTATATTTATTGCTAAATCAAGGAGGAAATTAACTCGTTTATAAATTCAATGATGAATGTTACTTCTCGATGATAACAGTAAAGAGTCGAATGTACCGTTTTTCTTAATCGGTTAACTATTTAGACTTCTTCGGAAAATGCTTATCTAAATTATATCTCAAAAATGTAGCGATGATGAGCATACTTCAAACGCAGAATATATTATATTGTATATTGAATAAATTGTATTGAATAAATTATATTGTAATGAAATGACTTTTATTTAAATAATCACGCTTATTTATTTACTTAAACTAACATACAATTTTTGCATATGAACGAAAATCAAATTGGATGATTAATTCAACACAGCGATGTATTTAAGAAAAACAATTCATATTATATGCGGGTTTTTTTATGATAATTATTAATAATCTTCATTTTGTTCTTTTGATTTGGACTTGGCCTCAAAATATTTTAAATATCTTGAAATTTACGAATATATTTAAGTTCTTACTCAAGTAATTCAAACTTCAAATTGTAACGACTTATTACTCCTGGCAAATAAACTCGTCATAATGCAAAAATGTTGTTCTTTTTCCCATGACGAGTATACTCGTCAAAAACAGTTAGCTAGTTCTCTTGAAATCACTATTTACATATTGATTTGTTTTTGAGCCACATTTTTAGCACCCACATCGTTACAGTGTTTTTATTTATTCGTATTAAATAATTGATTATTCTAGGCACTCCTAAATGCATCCCTCTATCAGATACTTTTCTATTTAACGGAATAGTTTAGATCTTCAGTAAACCTTAAAATAACAAATTCCCGAGTCTGAAATCATGTACCGATGAAGACCATCTTAATTCTTTTCTCATCAAATTACATCCTTTGAGCAAAATACCGGGGTGTTGGGGAGAAAATCGATAGCGGAAGTAATAGATTGAGATAAACCACTCGATCATGTCAAATTACTTCAAGTTACTTCAGACACTTTTCTCAATGAGTGGTCATTTCAGTTTATCTGTTTTCTCGCTGCTGGTAATTTCCGGAGTGCACTTTTCCAAAAGAGAGACTGCACACTGGAAATTCAGAAGATGGTTTATTCTAGCTTTACGGAAGGTTTTGATACTTTATTAGTGACTGTCTTTGGTTTACTTTATAAATTGCAAACTATAGACAGCCATATCACACTCATATAATAGCATCTTGCATCAACAAGCTTTCATTCGAGTGGCTGATTTAAAATCAAACAAGATTTCAAATTCGAAGTTGTTCCAATTTATTCATATATATCTTTTCAAGCATGAATCGATTTAAATTCATTTGAGCTTCTTTCTGTCCTTGGGATAGTATTATTTTTGTTTCTGCCTCTTGAAAGAACAGTTGGAACCTAGGATTTAAATTCATTTCTGCCTTAGAAAGAGAATAATGTGTTAACAATAAATATTCTAAATTTATTTCACTCTATTTTAATTACTGCTTAAGATATGAAAGAAGTTCTTTCTTTGTATATGATGTGTATTATCTAATCCTCAGAATCAGATTTTATGAAAATTAGTCACATATGCATCAAAAGCTTTACTTATAATAATACAATTATTGAGAATATTGGTGCGTCCTTTACAACTTTTAATTAGATTACTCAGTTTAAACTAGTTATTAATTCAGATTGTCAAATAAATTCAAAAAGAGAATGATTCTGATAAAATAAAAAGGGACTTTAATTTACAACAAACTTTTTCACTCATTTTAAACAAAGATTTATCCTTTTTAAATTTTTCTTTTTACTTTTTATCAATTATTTGAAGAAAAAAAAATTAAACATTATAAAAAATCAATTTATTAATCATTTTTAATTATTTGAAAATTTTATGCAATATCCGATACATGTTAATAAATCTGTATTTAATGGCAATGTTGTCATTTCAAAATAAGAATGTTAAGTATTAAATAATTATTTAGGATGTGAATTTCCCTTCAATATACCTCAGCTATTAATTAAAATGCATCCATTTCTAGAAAGTTAAAATACAGAATTTCAAGAGTTCAATGAAAATGACTAATTAGAAAGGCATGAAGCAGATGATTGAGATGGCTGTAGTTAAGGCTTAATGATGGCAAATAAACATGTTTAACACAGAAAGAAATTGAGATTTCCAAATCTTTTAAAAAACCTCACATTTCAGTAATAGTAATGTGATTTAAAAGATTTGAAAAAGGAATGCTGGAGAACAAATTACATTATCTGATCACATTTCAAAATTATTGAGATATTGCTTTACCGGATGTACTGAGTCAATTTGAAATAAGACACAACGTGTTATGTGGCATGGCTTTCTTTTATGAATCATCTCTTCCATATTCTTAGATCATATCTTGCCTGTTTTCACTTAGACATAGTTCATTTCACATAATTTAATCACCATTTAAAATATTAAAATTTTCCGTTATTTAAAATTTTTATTTATATAATTTTATGTTACATTTATGGTCTATTTTTGTGTCATATAAAATATAATTACGTATTCTAACTACAATAGAAAAAAAATCGCCCATCAATAAAAGAGTAAGTATAAATGAATAGTAGTTGTTGGTCATGCGGTGACAGCGTCAGTCAACTTAAAAAAATCAATCAGCTGAAATGCAAAGATAAATGCAATCACACCCAATCGATATGATCGATATTCTACAGAAGAAATCTTTCTGATGGGTATACGGTAGACACAGTGAAGGATAGAACTCTTTATTTCACACGAAAACGAAAACACAGGTAACAAAACACATATGAATCGTATACAAAATAACACTTGTAGAAATCAGCAATACGCAAGTAACAAATTATTGTTAAACACTCGAAACAGCAAAAAATGCACAGAATGCTCGCTAGAGACCAAGAAGACTCCAAGGAGAAACTTGGCAACTGATTTCTTTCGACTCGAATATCTGACTCTCTCATTTATGCGCCTCTGGTTTTATATGTCCTGAGAAAGCTATCTCTTGTTTTAGAATGAACATCGGAATTGGAGTGTTAATGGAGATATTGCCTAAATTCTAGAATTTTCGGAATATCGTATGTTAGAGAGGGAATAATGCAAATTAATCTGCCTAATATACTAAGTTATTAGGTAGATTAACTTAGAAACTAAGTCAGTTTATTACATTTTTTAATCGTATTGCTGTTATTTTATTCTATGGAAATAATCGATTTGAATATTAAATTTTATCGTTAAACAATAAGGGGCTAATATAAAAAATATCCACTTGAATCCATGATCTTAAGAATATGTAGAGTATTTAATTTACAAGGGAACTTAATCCACTTTGTGTTATTTTGAGGATATATTATGAACTGAAGTTTCTTTCTGCCATTATTGAAATGTTTTCAAACATCCACGATTACATATTTAGTAAAAGTTTTATCTTTTATGTAATCATCGTTAACATACTAAGTCGATTCTCTGTTGTTTTGAATGCCTCTTATAAACAAAAGCTAAAATATTGAAAATGGTTGCGAAATATTTGTTTTTGTTCAGTACTGATTCCTAAATATGCAGAATTTGATGCTGTTACTAAGGAAAACGGTAAAATACCACACTTGATAGCTTTCAGATGTGAAACACAAAATATTTATCATTTTATATTGTAAATTTTATTCCAATTTCATTTGCTGCCATATTATTTTCATTATATAAAAACAGAAATGGAAAAAGTTCTGGAAAAAATGTTTTTGTATGTTTTTTTCCTACTTTCATTTAATTGCGCAATTTATATAAATTATTTCCCAGAAGCAAGAAGCAGAAATAGAAAGGCGAGGGCATTAAAAGCTAGAGCATATGTTATATTTCTACGCAGAACAACAGCAAGCACAAATTCCCGTGAGATATCAACTGGTTCAAACTGATATTTTTTTGAGTGAAAAGGCAGAAGCTATCAATTACATAATAGAATAGAGGCTGTTCGTGTTTTAGAAACTTTCATTGCATCAAGGATTGAATTCATCGATTAGGGAAAAAAATTCAAATGTTTAAGGTAAAATGTATATCACTGCTGAGAACTTATTGCTTCCTCTAAGACATTCAATTATCCCACCATAAAATGGAAATATTTAATGAATATCTTTATGTATTATTAGCTGTCTTATTTGACGCAACATTAAAAATTATTTCTGTCAAGTATTATAAAAGGAAATTGTAAATACTAATTAAAATAAATATTTAATATTAAACATCTGTTTTTTGAAATTGTCTTAAGTTTCATATAGCTATTTTAGCTGCCGATAGTATTTTTTTTTGTTTCAGAATTATCGTGATTTCATTATTGTGTTTTATTATTATTTGATTGAATTTTTTTCCCATGACAAGCCACGCTAAAGCTCATACACACAAATGTCAATCGTATTGGCATACTAAGATTTTGTATGATACCTCCTCGTTGCTGTTCGATGTTCTAAATACTGGCCAATATCATGAAAACATCGCAATAATGTTGTAAATGCCGTAATAATGTATTTAAAGTTTTTTAAAAAGATTTTGGTATATTTCAGATTCTGTTCTTGTTGGATTGCTATTTTGATCGTATTACTCCTTGCCTTACAGATTTAATTATTACATTAATAATTTCTGGGAAATTATCTTCAATGTCTGGAATGTAATATACACGAAGCATTGATGGAACAAATTTCAGCATCTAAAAATTAAGTTTAAGCTTAAATTAATAACCAAGCATAAAACTAGCAAAATTTCTAAGGATTTTCTCCATTAAAAAAAAATTTAACCATTGTTGAGAAATATACCAAGCTACATAAACGATGCTGCTGAAAATTTTTTAGTGTACCATCTCTCGTGTATTAGCCTCATTTATTCATTATCCGAACGTCTGTTTAAAGTCCTGTAATTTATATTTCTTGAAAGGGAAAAAAAAATAAACATTTGTTAATTTTTCTTTTCTATAATGTCTATTTGTATACTAATCACAACTGTTTTCATGCATGTAATAATACTGTCTTCATGCATGTTTATGATTACTCTTATACTCTTTGTACATTTTATATTTATCTTTTTTTGTGAGCGTGCTCTTAGTCCTCGAATTTTTACTCCTTTTTTCGATTTATTAAAGCTCTAGAAGTGTTTGCTATTGTAAGTTATAGGTTATAGTTCATTATTGTAATATTTTCAGAGTTAGTTAATTTGTTAGTTCACGTATAATAATTTTGATATCAGAACTGGCATCTGATAAAATTTTTAAATGAGTGTTAATTCAAAGGTCCAATTATAAGTTTAATGATTACTTGTGAAATATCATGACGAATGTAAAGTATCAATAAACCTTTTGAGAGACCACATTTTTATTTGTGTGCATGCGATAAAGCAGAAAATAATGTTTGCCAAACAAATGTAAAGAAACCAAAAATTGTAGCCATTGAAAAAGTAATAAGGGAATCAAGTTGTTTCAGATATCATTAAAAATATTAATTCCTCAATGAAAATTAAATATATATATATAAATGATTAAACTTTCAACAATATTCAAATTTCAGTATTTCTATTATCTCTTATTTTTCTTAGTTCAATTGAACCACTGATAAATTGTCTGGAAAATAATCCTGAAGACTTTATTTTAAAAAGGCCTTTCTCTAAGCCTTAAATATTAATTTTCGTCAAATATATTGCTGAAGGTGATTTTTGTGGCAACTTTTTGTGAGAATTCATATCCGTGAATTGAAAAGTTCTGTTATTGGAAATAAATTAATAATAATTGCTGTAATTCTTACAAAAAGGAATTGCAAGTTAGCTGAGCAAATCATTTTACGAGTACATTTTTGGCTACTTTTTTTTTTCCTTTTCGTGTGAATGTTTTGAAAAAAAATCATTCTTTTTTTTTCTCCTAAAATGGACAATGACATTTACATGCTACTTGATAAATTTTTATTAAAAAAAATAATTAAATTTCAGTCTTCTTCTCAAAACAATATTATGCAGAAGCACGATTTTCGAACTTTATCATCAAGCAAAAATTCCTCTTATAAATCGTTCGACTATATTTAATGTTATTGAAGGTTACAATGAAACATTAATCACGAGCTTAATACCATTAGAAGGAGTGAAAATTTCTCTGACGTAGTAGATAGTACTATTTTACTCCTCTTTTATCCTCTGCAAGGGTCTATATGAACATTGATGTGAATTATGGGAAATTGTAAATCGTAGGATAACTGTTACATTGATTAATAATACCCAGGGAAAAGAAACGGGATTAACAAAAAAACATTTGAAAGAGGGATAATAAATGCTGTATGTAGTTAAATAATTTCTCGGGTTTATTACGATCCGTAACACTAAGCCTACAGCTATTGGTCAAATGAAGATTTTCCTCCATCACTTTCTATTTTTTTAAAGTGTTGATAAGTTTAGTTGTATGAATAGAACATTATATGAATATTCACTAATATTTCTGATAATTAAAAAGAATTATTTTTCATTTATGTTGCATTCATAGAAAGAAAATTTTGCAGTTAAATTTGAAATAAGAAATTTTCTGCATCTTTTTTTTTTTTTTTACAAAATACGAATATGAATTTCAATAAATATTCTGCTTTGGATGGGCACATAGTTTTACACCGCGAAAAGGTAAAACGCGTGATTTCTTAATAGTATTTGATTTCTGAATTTCTAAACTATTATATTTTCAGTCTGTTCGTTAAGATGTGAACTAATTTGATGTTTACTTTAATACGAAAATTTCAAGGAATGTATTCACGAATTCATTGAATTTTCCATTTTCTTACTTCGTGACTGAACAGCATATAAACAGATATTAAAACATTGTAATTCCATTTTGTTTACTTCTAAAAGTATTCAAACTTTAAATAAATAATAGGCGGAATTGTAATATATCTATAGTTATAAATAGGCTTTTAATATAAAGAGAAAAGTTTCTTTGGATTTAAAATGATAAATCTTTCAAATTCATTATTTTAAGGCAGTCGTCATCTCACTAAAAAAACCTAAAATTAAACTGAATCTTCTATAGAAGTAATAATCAAGCTTCATAACTCGGCTTCTTTTTCTTTCGGTCTTCTTTTCTTTTCTTTCTTTCTTTCTTTCTTTCTTTTTTTTTTTGGCTTCATAACTTTTCAGTTTTTGTTACAGATGATTGAAAATTTAAAATATTAGTAGGTAAGGAATGTTTCTCTACATATTATCAATAGAAATCATGAAACATATATTTTGTAATTTTTCAACATAAAAGTTATTGAATGAAATGAAGTAAAAAATAATCATATGTATCATTTATAGTATTTTTCAATTGGAAATATATAGAATTTAGTCATTTTCTTATTATCCCGAATAAATCTGTTTCAGTGGAAATTTATTTCATTTAAGAAATAAGGAAACATATCCTCATTATTTTTATTAAGAGTTCTGTAAAAATTTCAACGTATAAAACGTAATTACAGGAAATCAAATTTATGAAACTATCGCAAAAAAACACCATGTGTTAAGTAAGAATAAGGATTAACCCCCAAAATATATGAATTTCGGAGGATTCACAAGATATAGATGCTACAGTCTGTCACAGCCTTAATTCCTTTTTTAATTTATGTAGAAATTATAAAAGTTTAAAGAAATTAATCTTATATTATTGAAGTGCATAAAAACTATCAATTTCAAAGATACATAATTTAATAACTGTGAGAAAAATGGATAGACTTAAAAGGTCCAAATAAGAAAACTAATCTGGAAGAAAATAGACATAAATTAACTTTTATCAAAAAAGTGAGTGGGCCAATTCAGTTCGGCTTTAGCTTTTAATGCAATAAGCCCTTTTTTAGGGTAAAGATTTAATTTAGTATTCAAGTCACCAATGGATCTTGTTGAACATTGGTGTAAGATACCTTATGTGTATATTTTTTTAACAAGAATTATTTAATTCTAATCTAAATTTTAAGAAATAGCAAAATTTTTATTTTAAATGTTGTGTGCTGTAAGTTAAGGAATCTGATTAATTATTAACTTTCTAAAGTTCAATATATTTTTACAGATATTAAACTTCAGTTAAAAATAATGAAAGAAATAATATATAATCCTTTGCACTCAGATGATGAATCTTACTCATCATTCAAAACAGTGCATCATTTTGATGTTTTATCTGTTTATTTTTTTATTTTAATTGTTAAAAATAAATGAAAAATGTTAAGAAAATGTAAATTAAAACAATTATACATATATTTATTTTTCGAAGCAATGAACATGTTCTTGTCTTAAGTGAATAAATATGTTTCGAATTACTTTTAACGAGTGCAAAGAGTTACTATTAAAAAAAATCTATTCATAAAAACAAAATTTATAGCAATCTAAAATACTATTGTATGTTTTTTTTACTGTGTTTTTTACCTCTTTTGTCTATTTCTCTCACATATAAGCAATTATTTACCTTTTAATTGGTTGATTGTATTCTTAATAAAGTATAAAAAATGCTTGAAAATAATTTTCTGATGAAACAAGTAGATGAGTTTAGTCCAGAGAAAACGTAGATAATAATTTTCTACCTCACCTCTCAAAGATTTTAAAATTCAGTTTTTAATTTAAATACATCAGAATATTTCAACCAAATTGTATTGATCATTAATTTTCAGCCATTCTATCAAAAACAATATTACAGTTAATATTTGGTCTAGGAATTAATTCGTGCGGTTTTACAAGAGATGGCGTAACTAGCTTATTGTCCCATAGTTTCGTTTGTTCAAACATGCATTTAAAACAACTGTTATTGCGCATCTAATTTAGTATATGCCGTTTGGTTTGAGCGTAAACAACAACAATTTTTATTCAACTGAAAATGTCAAATTTTGTGCCTGATAACGTGTTTTTGCGGGGGGTTCTTCTTCATTACTTTAACATGAAGAAAAGTGCTACCGAAAGTCATCGTATTTTGGTGCAAGTTTATGGTGACCATGCTCTAGCTGAGCGAACGTGTCAGAAGTGGTTTGCACGGTTTAAAAGTGGTGATTATGGCTTGGAAGACCAAGAACGACCTGGACAGCCAAAAAAATTTGAAGCTTCTGAAACCTGGTGAAACTATTAATGGAGAACGCTATCGACTTCAGTTGATGCGTTTGAAACAAGCTCTGGCCAGAAAACGACCAGAATGGGATAACAGACATAATAAACTTATTTTTCAACATGATAACGCTCGACCACATGTCGCAAAACCGGTCAAAACATATTTAGAAAATGTCGGATGGGAAGTGTTACCCCACCCGCCGTATTCACCAGACATTGCTCCTTCAGACTACTACTTGTTTGATTGCATGAATAACGATTTGCTTGGACAGCGGTTCACTTCTTCAGAAAATATTGAAAAATGGATCTCTGATTGGATCGCTTCGAAAAGTGAGGGATTCTTTCGACACGGAATTCGTAAATTGCCCGAAAGGTGGGAAAAAGTAGTGGCTAGCGATGGACAATATTTTTGATAACGTATTTATGTATTTTGCTTTTGAAATAAAGCTTTAATTTTTTATTAAAAACCGCAAGAATTAATTCCTAGACCAAATATAAACAGTTTCGATAACTTTCATGAACACTTATAGCTTTTAGTCCTCACTATAACTGTAAACTAAATAAATTCACTGGAAACCGAGGCATATACTCTTTCATTACTCATTTACTACAAATTTAAATTTTTGACTCAATTTATTTGTAATTTAATATTTATAATTATTTATTTATAATTGATGAATTATGCTCACTTCATTTTTGTATGGAATAAACATTAATTTAGAAACACATTACTTCACATATTTAATGACTTAAAAGATATATTAACTATCACAAAATTCAATCTTCAATCGCGAAGAAATTTTCGATAGCACTTGAAGACAATGATATAATTTTTACTTAAGATGCACGGTGAATTAAATTATTAAGCTGGTCTGGATTTGCATGTTAATTGAAAACAACAGGACACAATTCAATGCATATATATATTAAAAAAAATGTAACTATCCGACTTCGCCGACCATATTGTTCATCTGGATTATTGACTTTCTAAGCTGTAAATTGATTAATATGTAATTTTTTTTTTCAATTTTATCATGTGTCTTGTTAGGAGTGAAAAACATGAATTCAATTGAATCGGTTCACTTCAAATTAAAACGTGTATATAGAGAAGTGGAAGTGAAAATCCTAGTATGGAGTTAATAATTGCAAAAGTGCACGACTGAATGTTTTAATGAATGAGATTGAATTCGATCATATTTCAAAGTACATAGTATATCAAAACGAATTTAAGAATATTACTAAAGAGAAAAAAATTATACAAAAATGAAATTGATATTAAAAAATGTATTTTTTTTAATTCTTCAATACGAAGATTGCTTTTATTAAATAATTGTTTTAAAGGATATTTACGTCAGTTTTCATATGCAAGGTATGTTAATTGCATATCTGCCTGGGGTTAAGCATATTTTTGCGCTTTATTAAACTCTCTTTGAAGCCTATTTCTTGATTTCTTTTATATTTTTTTCCTCTGACTTAAGCGACACTCTCAGAAAATTTCTGATAATAGTTACTCCTCCATCAATAACCAGAGCATTGGATTAAATGCATATGTAAAACGTTTAATGAAGCAGTTTGAAATTCATACGATACTTTGTTAGCTGCCATTCAACATTAAGTAATAAGAGCGACTTCTGTGCCACATGCCTTAGCGCTTTATATAGAGAGATAATCACTTGTGACAGAGAATCGCAAACGAAAATCTTCTGTGAGACTCATTCATTTGCAACATATATGTTGTTTCGATATTTTTTTATACAAAAGAGCAAAAAGATCATTATTTCAGATGTCATCATTTCCTATTTTAGCTGTTCTGTCCTTTCAACTCTTTCATTTTTAATGATAGGAAACTAACAAAGAAATGATGAAAAGGATTTTTTTTTAAGTTTCTATCAATTTTGATGAGATATATGGCCATGACAAATGCCTTTGTAAAAAGGTAATCGCATTTTGTGTCGAAAAGCGGAAATAGTTGATAAAGCTACTGTATTTTGAGGAAGATTTTATATGTTTACGTCTTTTTCTCACTTTGTAGTTCTATTTTTGTTTTTGATTTTTCAATTATTGTTAAAATAATTCTTAGATTTCAATCATCTTATTTGGAATGAAAATTTCTCATAAGAGACAAACTTTCATGACATTCATGTTTTATAAAAATAAGACAATATTTTAATACGTCCATTTTTTGTTAGTTCTTTATTAAAAACTTCTTTGTTCATTATTAAAACACAGATGTAAATTTCTTAGCGGCTGGTAAAAATTTTGTTTGAGCAGAGTTTTTGATTTTGATTACGGAATGTAGAAATAAATGGCGGGGAATTCATTCTCTGAGCGTATTTCTATTCTGGTTTCGCATTCATTTCTATAACAAATTTATTTCTTTATTTCTATTCTAGTCTCCTAGCAGTTCATGTTAACTCTTTGCCCTATTCAATCAGCCGAAGAAATAAGAGTGCTAATGAAGAAACCCAAGAATGGTAACTTATCCAGCGAGAGATATCTTTAAAGGAGATAAGTCTTCCAATGCAATTTCCATTTTAAGAGAGTGGTTTAGAGTTTCTCTTATCTCTTAGAATAGCTGAAAACGAAATATTTTGCATTTATATTTTTGAATGGAAATTTATGAAACTTGACTTATTTCAACTAAGCCTTTAATTTTAATTAAAATTAAATCATTAAAAAAATCTGGCTTTTCTAAAAACATTTTGCATCTAAACCTTGTTTGATTGTTTACTAATGAATATCACTTACAAAATTTGATACATAATGTTGTATGTACTAGCTTCGTCGTTTTTTCGTGCGAACTTCAAAAATTCATTACAAAAGATGTAATGTCTTACGGAAATTTTTGGTTTTAGCAAATAAGATCAGAGGCACCGTATTTTATTATTCTATGTATGGAAAGATGATTCCAAAAGTAATTGAACGAGGACACGAGCATGTCATATTAAATCTTTTTTTATGGCGATCACAAACGGAGAATGAAACGGATCACTATAACAGTGCATTTATTTTATATTAAATGATATTCATCATGAATATAACAACAAGGTATAAAACAAATGAGGCGCGTCACTATGCTTACGACTGTAGCATTTCCAAAATCGGTGCTACCGATTCGTTTGTCGAATGACATCTTTCTTTCCACCAAAGTGGTTGCGAATCTTTGCTGCACACGAGATTTTAAATTTGTCCACAATCGAAAATCTGCACAGGGCACTTGAACGGCATTCTTCACAGGGCACTTGAACTTACAACTTCGAATTAACACTTAATATTTAGTGATAGTTTCCAAAGTAAGGCGGAGCACCACTCAGTATTAAAGTGGCGGCAATGTAGATAGAAAGTAACATAATAACACACAGCATAACATACCCCTTTTATACAATTTTTCTTGTCGGGTGCAAGACAACGCCCTTCTTCAGAAAGAAAGCGGAGAGTGATAAACACATGTCGAAACCATACTAAACAGTCCCATCAGTAGAATCCAAGTGCTTGGGTACTTATGAGGGATTGATGTTTGCCCAGAAACTACGATTTTGCATTTGACATCACCATGTATTAAAAAAGAATGGGGTTTGTCCATCCATGTGATTATTCGTAATCACAGTTGGTCACATTCTAATTGTGCCAGAGCTCATGTTGCATAGTTTAGTCTTTCTTCTGTGTCTGACAGTAATAGCTGGTGAAGTACCTGTATCTTTTACGGATATGCATCCAAGATTCATTACAGAATTCGTCGAATCGGCGATTCAGAAGTCCCTGTTATTGTCTCAGCATTATGAGCGTTGTTACTCAACCCCCCTTCCTCAAAGTCTCGGCCGCCGATTCTTCCATGAACATTTTTACAACATAAGCGTGGTCCGCGCTCAAGGATGGCCTGACCCTTCGTAAATGGTTTTCCAAACTGCTGTTTTCCACAATAGCAAAATGTAACGTTTACCCCAATCTATGAAATTACCCCATTCTATGAAATAGGGCTTTTATTTGTCCATTCTGTCCTTTCTTCGTGTGAAATTTAATTTATGCTAGAGTTGTAAATGCACCATTCTTGTGTAAAAGTTTAACCACCATAACCATTCAATCTGTTAACAATAGAAAGTTGCCTAGATCAACTAATGGATCCTTTCCTAGCCAGGTGTTTTACTACTAGCCTCATTCGCAGCGAATGTCTCAATAAGATGCATGAGCTTCCTCTTCGGTTACATTTGAAAATCTTTTTTATAGGTCGGGGGGAAAATCAAATGGCCCTTTGTTTATGTCGCAGAAACTGACATTTTTTCCCGAAAATTATTTCTTCAATTACGAATTTATGACGCATCCTGTATAAGGTAGCTTTAACATACCTTTCAGGGTTCCAGTAGAATATAGGATTTTATCAAATGAGGAAAGGTATGGGTGATAATTTTCAGACATGCTTCTACTCAATATTATTTATAATCTGGTTCACAGAGATGTAAATTTGAAACAACTGCTCCCTTTATTAGGATTTACGACTGGAATCTTTTATGGTCTACGGAAATAGCTGGAAAGTTTCATGATTCAATAAAAATAAGCAAAATTTCGAACTTACATTTAAAACATTAGTGTTAAAAAGGCAACTAATATCTCGTATCATTGAGCTTATGGTGTGTTTTTTGTCGATAGGTTTGATCAACATAAATGTCACACTTCTGTTTAATATAAGTCTTTGACACTTGGAATGTATTGGATGAGTTAGAAGATGCATTGTACGCGAACATGTATCGATCATGTTACAGTCATGTTTCATTAGCATTTGTCATTTGTTCCAATCCTATTTCCCCAAAGGCCAAGCGCATTGTTTGAATAGGAGTGATTGACAGGTGCATGGACTCAATGAATGTATATCATGTTTTTAGAATTATCATTTTACATATTTTAAATTAACTCAATTATATTCTGCTTTCGAGTATCAGTATTTATTTTAAATTATGCATCGTATTATTTTGGAGCATTATTTTTTAGTAGGTTTATACAAACGATATTTTTTTTCTTTCCATATCTTTCATTTACTTTTAGAAAAAGAATAGTGCTTTTTTTTGTTTCTCCTTATGAAACGAATTGATATGAGGGAATTTTTTAATAAAGTAGTTTAAAACACTGAAAGTTTAAGCAAGATTATACTATTTTTTTAAAAAAAATAATTATTAATTAATTGATAGTTATGGAAAATTAAACACAGTTTAGAATGCTGACGTCATCTTAACCAAAACAATTTCGATCTGCAGAAAATTATAAAATTTAATTTTGCAGTTAAAAATGTTTATTTTCACAAATAATTTTAGATATACTAAAATAAATTGGTAATTTTTAAAATATGATTTTTAAATTCTATTGATTAGTAATTAATATGTAGTTAAATTTTATTGGATGATAAATGGATCATTTCATTGAAAGCTAAACAGCAAAGTAATTTTGTGAGTATGGTTTTAAATTTCGTTTCAGATTCTATTACCGTTCCAAATAAATTTAACTTGGAACGGCTTGGATATAAAGGCCTTCCATTTAAATTTACATTTTAAGTATTTCGATTTGTAATTAAGTTAACATAATGGTCCCTAGGCGTTTCGAAATTCTGTCAAACTTCCCTTTAAATAATTGCATTAAACGTGATATCCAATGAGGAATAAAGAATGTAAGAACACAATTACAAGAGCTAAGGTGATTTAAAATTGTTGACATGCCAATTATATAATTGCTTTTAGAAGGTTTTGATAAGTGAGAAGGTAAAGTTGGTTCCTATGGAATTTGAGAGGAAACGGAACCGGAATTGGAATTTGAACGAATTTAATTTTAAATAGATATTTCGGAGTAACTCGAGCTTTTGTTTTCTCCTTCGCTGCTTCCATTACGTAACTGATGAAATTTCGTCAGCAAATGGAACCCATTTTAACACTTTTAATTTATAAGTTACAGGCAAATGAATGAATGAATTTTGAAAATACTCTCATTTGATCAAAATTAATTATGGAAGAATATGTCTTGTTTAATCGGTCAGATATCAAAATGTTATACTCTCAATGTATTCAGCAGTTTTTGAAACATATAAGAATTTAAAAAATAGCATGCTTTTGATTTTGATTTGAAACTACTAATGGTGTTTTAAGAAATCTTTAAATACAATATCGAAGGTAGGTTTTGGGAGAAAACCAATAAAATTCGCAATAATAATTGTTTACTTTTTTATTTTTGAAAAGTGAAAGAAAGGGAACATATTTTTCTATTACTATTTGATATTATTGCCATTTTTTACCATCTATTTGAATATCTTCATATTTACTAGTCATAATATGAAGACATTATTTCCAAATAATAATGAAATAATTTCGTTTATTTTTTTAGGTTAAGGATAAATAAAGAATTTTCGAAATTCCTAGAGATGTCAATAAAAGTTTTTCTTAATATTAATATTTTAGCCGTTGCAATATTATTTCGTGTATAATTATTAATTCTAAAATTAAGGGAACAAAAATTATGTCGACTACAATGTGTTTTGGTACTATTTAATGTGAATGCACTTATCGCTATTCTTTTTATTTATATAATTATATTTATACATTATGTTCTACATTTTATAGTTGATGTAACTTGTGGAATTATAACTGCTTGTTTCATACTTTTGGGAAGTTGCGTGCGTACTTTAAAGCTACCTGTGGTGTCTTGTTTGCCGTGTTTCCGAATAGGATTGTAGGTAATAATGTTGTAATTAGAGATATTTAGCAAGTACCTTCTTTTAGGCTAATCAACATTAACAAGTAAAAAATACCCAAAGAATAATCCCAAATGCGAAGGAATACTGCATTCAAATTTATCCATAATATTTTTTATATCTGCTTGTTTAATCTTAATTTATTATTTCTTTCTTGTTTTCTTCTTTTAACCCACCCCCCCTCATTTACAGTGTAACGGTGGCTGGTAGTAGGGTCTCGGCTTCTGAAGAAAAGGGTTTCAGGTTCGAGACCCAACTTCACCAAAGAACCGTCATGTAAGCGGCTCTGGTGCACGTTAAATCCGTCGAGGCCTGTCATCCTTCCGCAAGAGTGATGTTGAAGTTTGGAGAGAGTCAGTCAGGTGTCGTCCTCTTCATATGACCGCAGTTCCAAGTTATGAGGTCCTTCTCAAAATAGCCTTAGTATTGCTTTTTAAAACTGGACGTTAATATAACTGAACTACTCCCTCCACTAATTTTATACCGCCGAAACATTTCATGAAGTGAAACAAAACAAATGATTTAAACCTAAATTCTTTTGATGTTAGCAGCATTGTACAAAGTATCTGTTTTAATTAAATGCATTCCGTAGTGCCTATAAATATATATATATTCTTATATTTTATTATTATTATTAAACGGAATATTTTTGTTCTTACGTGGAAACGGTATGCTTCATTTCCTAAATGATCTCGTGTTTAAAATTTTTGAAATTTTATCCAAATAAATTCAAATTTTTATTCAAATGAAAAAGATGTCGAAGGATTCGTGTATTAATTTTGTACGTTCTCTTCTATTTCAACTTGAATTTCAAACTTGAATAAACAAAGAACTTGAAACTCAAAGCATTTATATGTAATGCTTTGAGTTTCGAATTCTACTTCTCAATTACATATGACAGAATTCTGGATTGAAAAAAAATACAGAATTTTTCTATATTAGAAAACCATTTCCTATTTCGATTGCATATATTTTAATGTAACTTTACGCATGACGTATGAGGTTGCTTTTAAAGCCGTGGGAGTTTCATGTTTCTTTTTCTCTTTTCCATGCAATCAAGGTGAAATTTCAATGCATTACTTGGCGAATAGAGAAAGAGAAGATACTGAAATTCAAATATTTCTGCACTATGCAATAGCATCTAAAAACGGTTGTTATGCTTCCGATTGTTCATAGAGAATTGAATTTTAAGAAAAATGTTAAATGAAACGAAATAGAAGGTTAGAAAATATCAGTCATGCAAGGAATATTTATTTCGGGATCTATTTATTTATATCGTTAAGAAAGATGTTTGATGGGTGTAATGTGAAGGAATCCAGAAATTTTGATAACGAAAAACAGCATTGTCTCCCACATAAAAACCACATTTTTCAGAGCGCTGTCGAAACAATACCACAAATAGCACTTTGGAAAATCAACAACAACACAGTCAAATAGCAGAGTATAAAATGCTCAGAGCAAACAATTTGAAGGCTCGCTCTGCGATGAGCACTTTAAAAGAATTCACTCGATTCATTGATGGCCTCCTTTCAAACTGTTTTCGAGGCCGAATGTTGAATTTTCTAGAAGGATCGCTGTATCTCTGGTTTTAATAGGGTACCATAATTTCTTTTTTCTCTTAATTCTCAGTTTTGTCACAAAATGGCCATCAAGTTGCCATGATCAGGGATTATCGACTTGGCATCCATTTAGTGCTTATTAAAATGTCTGTGTTAAAAAGGCATTAAAGTTATCTAGCATCTTATGAGACGAACTGCAAAGGGAAAAAATATTACATATGCGTTACCGTGTTTTTAATTAAAATATGCTAGAAAATTTTGCTTTTCACTTATTTCGTATATTATGCTTTTCGTACGTAACTGAAAATTTGGTCCAGAATTCTAAACAGAATATAATTATTGTTATATATTGTTATAAATATGTATAATATGCATGGATGCATACATATATAAGTAAGAAATGCAGCATTCGGTAATAATTATATATGAGTTAACATAAGAAACATAATAACATAAGAAAAATGAATTTAATTAATTTTTAACTAAATAATAAACAAGAATAATTATGGAAAAATAATGATAAATAAAGACAAATTTATAAATATGATAATGATTAGAACTATTAATAATTTGAAAGGAGAAATTTCTGCAATATTCTGAATTATTTTCTTTCATGTATTAGCTAGTTTATTTTAAACGAAGTCTCAATATTCAAAATACTAAAACTTCTATTTTTAAAAATTTGTCATTTGAGCTTTTATATTTGAGCAACTAAAAGTTGTCTATTAAGTACACTTTTGTAATTCCCCTAAGCAAGCTTTTTATAAATCGTTTTTAGTGACGTTTGTTTCTTTATTTAAATAAAGAAAAGGTATTCCCTATAATATTACAAAAATAAAGTAGACTTTTTCAAATAAGACATATATGGGACTGTAGTCTGTCGAAATAGAAAGTTAAGGTTTCAATTTTTAAAAATAAAAAAATAACAGATTGTCAAACAATATGCTCCATGAAATGCATCGGAATAGTAGAAGTATTGGATTAGATAGGGTCTACTGTTACGGATTTATTTCAGTAATTTATTAAAGATATCATTTCATAGGTAAAGGTGGTTAAAAATGTTGTAACAATAAAAATGAAAATTAATAATGTTTATTCACTGACTACGTTTAGTTGTACAAAGAGAATGCCGTCTGGATTGCATTTTGTTTTTGTTTCAGTATTCCGAATAGGGATCTACATAATTGAATTCTTACAATTAAAACGTGGGTAAATAATATTTAAGAGACTAATCAAAAACTATAAATAATAAAACGCATCAACTATAGAATAACATTTAAATAATGTCTAGCATTCAAGTAACACGATCTTTTTAACTGTTCTTTACAGTATAATTACTCTAATCACAAAATGGCTTAATTTATCTCAAATCCTTTTAGGTGTAGATAGATACATAAATGAGATATAGAAAGAAAGATTTTTTTTATTCTTTAGGTTTTATATATAATATTTATTAAAATATTTTTGACATATCGCAATTTAAACAAAGACAGCTTTATGCGGTTCAAACTGACCGAAATATGAAACTGTGATTCATTTTGAACCAGTTTTAAGAACTTCAGGGAGAAAGATCGATGAATCAACGCGGACATGCCCATTGACTAGTCTAAAATAATAAAATATAAATATTTATTATTTGGTGATTTATTTTATGATTATAAATAAGTTGAATTTCTTTGTATATTATTGTATCAAGAATATTTTACGAAATTTTAATATGGGACTGTATAAAAATTTAAACTTTAGAATTTGCAGCTGTATATTTATTGATTTAACAAATTAGATGTTTTTACAAAATTTAGGCGTATACTTCAAATCGAAAGAATTATTCTGTCCCGAATCGTTTAGAAATTAATGATAGTATTAGATTGGACAAATATATCTGTAAACAAATTATTTTATCTATTAAGTTTATTAGTTTGGCGAAAAATTGCTTGTATTGTGAATGCTTTTAAATATGCCTCGTTTTGCTTCAATTATTGTATAAGTATTGCAAAAATTTTTATGGAAACACAAAAGGCTTATTGAGAAAATTACACTTTATAGTCATAAGTAAACTTCTCTTTTCAAATCTTGCATTTATTCGAATTTTTGTAGGAATTTTGAACAAACTATCTTCGGATGGGATCGAACCAAAACTGATAAAGTGAAATTTTTTTTTCTTTCTCAGAAAGCATATAATGATTTTTCATTTTCTATTAAAATTTCCCTAACTGTGAGCGATGCATATATTCATTATCATAAAAATGGTACTACCAATCAGGAAACAATACATAATTTTGAAAAAGACTGCCAGATTTTTCAGTAAGTATACAGCCCACAAATTTTGCAGTTTATATGTTAAAAAATCTAAATAAAAGCTTTTAAAACTCCTAACTTTTTGACTTTGAAAAAGCATAATTTTCAAGAAAATATGTTAAACATGCAAAATTTGGCGACTTATTATCGTGTGTAGAAATATAGGGATTTTTAGTTATCCATATTTTACTATACGAAAATATTTGGATACTTTTGATAATATAGTATATTTGCCTTAGTATATCTGCAATAAACGGTAATTTTCTCATACATTTTCGTTTTAAAAATATAATTTTCGTATAGTTAATTTAAAGAAAAGTTGCATGTTTTGTTCTTCAAAATAATGCATTCTTTTTGCCTTTGCTGGAATCAATATATTTTTACTCGTATTCCTTTCAATTGACAGTTTACGAAAGTTTGAGAGAAAAAAGCATTATAATGTATTTTCTGAAATAATTTTGGAATTAATAATTAATTCAGATGGACTAATAATTTATTTTAATGGACAAAACCTTATTTCGAAATCAAATGAGAATTTGTGGAATTCTTGAAGAACAATTTTCTAATAAAATAATAATTATAATTATATAATCATAATGATATAAATTTTTAAGCACGCTAACAAGTCGTAAGAAATGTTTTCAATTGATTCGAATTTCTCTTTTGAATTTAAGATATAGATCTTGATTGTTTTGAATTGAATATTTTTTAACCAAATTTAATATAAAGTACGTCGTAAGATTTCTCATTTTCGGCTCGCAGCGAAAGAGTGAAATTACCTTTAGTAATTGGAGCTATACAATTTATAATATTTAGAAATTGGAGTGTAGTAATGTGATTTATTGGGGAATTCATTTTGGGCAGTTCTTATTCTTTTTTTTTAGATTCATTTTATTATGTTTATGAACGCTCAGAAACACAATAATACTAAATATTCAGAAACACAATACTACGCAGAATAAATATTGAAAAAAAGAATGGAAATTCGAGATGTTAGAAAATACATCAAATTGCAGTTAATGTTGTCTCTATTGGCCTTGTTTCTTTATAGATCAGTGCTTGAAAATTCATAATTTATGCACAAACAATAAATATTTTGAGAAACCTCATCTCAGGTTATGAGAAGCATAAAATACTGAACAATTTCAAAAGTTTATGCAATTTCTTCAATAAGTTAAATACACAAAACATAGATAAATTTAACAAATCAAAATAACAGCGAACACTTTGGAAGGTGTGGGTCGCGGTGGTCTGGTGGTAAGGTCTCGGCTTCGGAACCCGATTCCATCGAAGAACCGTCGTGTAAGCG
>JAPMOR010075393.1:0-26498 GCA_026543865.1 Argiope aurantia
GGATTGGGACACCCGTACTCACCTATAGTAGGTGAGCCCCTGAGGGGCATTGTAAATTAAAAGGAGTAACGAATTGTATAAAACATTCTTTAAATGAACTTCTAAATAAATGCTTAAAAGGACTCAAATGAGTTTATCAATACCAGTATCTTTAAGAAAATTAAAGAGGTTTTGTTGCGGATTTTCTCCCACCAAGTCTTTTAAGGTAATGTCATTCTTACCAAAATGATTTATAAAGGACTTTTGGCATAAAGCCGAACCTCTACAGTTTTTACTGAAGGGGAACACAAAATTCTGTTGGGAACCTGAACAATTGGAAGCTTTTAATAATTTAAAGAAAGATCTTACCTTCGATCCTGTCTTAGGCCTTTATGACGAAAATGCCCCAACGGAACTTCACACTGATGCTAGTGGATACGGAATCGGTGCAGTATTAGTTCAAATACAAGATTGGAAGGAAAAAGTAATAACTTATTCCTCGCGTACTCTGACGAAGGCTGAGAGAAACTATTCCACAACTGAAAGAGAATGCCTTGCGGCCATATGGGCTATAACTAAGTTTCGGCCATATCTCTTTGGAAAGACTTTCAAGATCGTCACTGCCCATCATTCCCTGTGTTGGCTGACATGACTGAAAGATCCCTCTGGAAGACTCACTAGATGGGCTCTGCGACTCAAAGAATACAACGTATCAGTGGTGTACAAAAGTGGGAGGAAACACAAAGATGTTGATAGTCTTTCCAGAAACCCATTAAAAGTCGATGCTACATGGTCTGGGGACTCCATAGGTACCTCTCTTAGCCAAATGTGGCTCTTGCGCCAAAAACACCTCACAAACCAAACCAAACCATCCATAGGTGCCTCTTTATTCAGTAATCTCTCAGAAGAAAAGATGAAAGATCCAGAATTGGCAAGAATAATTAGAGACCAACGAAGTACCGAAGCAAGCAGGCTGGGAAACTGAATTAGTCGAAAGAGTCCTCTACAAGAAAAATTTCGATCCGTCCGGAAAGAAATTTCTACCAGTGATCCCGACACATTTACGGCTCAGTATTCTAGAATCTCTCCATGACGACTCTACCGCCGGACATCTAGGATTCACCAGGACGTATGATAGAATAAGAAAGCGATTTCATTGGCCAGGCTTGTACAGAAATGTTCGAAGATATGTGATGCACTGCCGATAATGTCAAAGGAGAAATTCTATTCCTCAGAAGCCACCAGGTCATCTCGTGCCTATTCCACCAGATGCCGCTCCTTACCATCGCATCGGAATCGACCTGCTAGGACGGTTTCCAAAATCGGACGACGGCAACAAATGGATTGTAATATGCACCGATTATTTGACACGGTACGCAGTCACCAGAGTTTTACCGACGGCGGAAGCTACACAAATCGACAAATTCCTACTAGAGGATTGGATTGGATTGGATTGTAGATTTTATTGGCACAAGAGTCAGAAAAGGCCATACTGCGCCATGCATATGGTCAAAAAGAAACAAAAGTATGAAAATTCAAACAACGTTCAGTAAAAAAAAATGAATCAAAAATTTAATGTTAAAATTCTGGATCAATTCAACGATGCGTCAGGCAAATATGGAGATTTAGATAAAATGGTAAAAGCCAATAGTTTTCAAAAATTTAAAAATGTTTTCGTGAGGATTTTCTCCCAAAAGTGTTCGCATGTTCAGTGACAAGGAGTTAAAAAAATGCAAACGGTGAAAATTAAAATCAGGACATTCTATTAAAATATGAATAACTGTTAAAATTACTTGACATTTGGAGCAAAAAGGAGCTCGATCGCCCAAAAAAAGATATTTATGCGTTAAGTGAGTGTGACCAATGCGGAGTCTAGTCAGTTTGACATCGAGCTCACGCATTGGGAGACAAGGCCATGATTTAAGAGAGGGTTTTATACAGTACAATTTATTATTTGTCTGTTGACTCCACGATTTTTCCCATAGTGAATAAACATGTTTTGTGAAAACATTCTTCGCATCGGAGAAAGGTATTTCACGTTGCATGAACAAGGTGGCTGTTTTTGCAGCATTGTCCGCCAGTTCATTTCCCGTTATACCAACATGACCCAGAATCCAGCAGAATAAAATTTCATAACCTCTATTTCGAAATGTTTTTAAAAGGCATAAGATTTCCAAGGCAATGGGATGAATTCGAATGCGAAAATGAGAAAGTGTTTCTAAGGAACTCATGCTGTCGGTATAAATGCAAAAATTACGTTCGGCTAAGAGAGAAACTTTCTGTAAAGCATAAAAAATTGCCATCAACTCAGCAGATAAAACAGAAAAGGATGCATACAGAGTGTAACCCAGTGTTTCCGTGTGGAAAACAATACCACAACCAACATGGTCGTCCGTCTTGGAACCATCCGTAAAAATAGGCAAATACGTTGAATACTGACAGCGATGGGAACTAAAAAGTTTTTGGAAAATAACAGGGGCCGTTGTTGACTTTCAAAACCATGAAAAGGGTTTATAAAGGAAAATTGAGGAACATCCCAAGGTGGAAATGCAAATAAATCAAGTGTCTGAATATTCATATCACGGAGTTCCGAATCATTCAAGATTAATTTAACTCTTTCACAAAATGGAAGGATGTTAGAAGGTCGAGCCGTGTATAATCTGTGAAGGCGACTAGGAAGTATCAAGGAGTGCATAGGGTGTTTCGGGACAGAAATCGCTCGTAGGTAATAGTGTACAGATATTTTTTGGCGCCGTAAATTTAATGGTAATTGGTGAGAGACAACGTAAAGACTTTCCACTGGTGAGGTCCGAAATGCACCTGAACAAATTCTTAAAGCAGAATAGTGTATGGTATCCAGTCTACGTAAAACAGAAGACCTTGCAGAACCATATACCATACAACCATAATCCATGCGTGCAAGAATAACTGATTCATAGATTCGAAGCAAAGATGTTCTGTCTGCTCCCCAAGAGGTTCTTGAAAGTACTTTGAGAATGTTCAATGATCTGTCACACTTCTTCCGCAGATGTAAGACATGCGGAAGGAAAGTGAGCTTGCGATCAAATATTACTCCCAAATATTTTATTTCATTAACCACAGGTATTCCAGTATTTTGGATATGGATTATAGGATCCAAATGGATTCCACGCTTCCTGCAAAAATGCACACATCGACTTTTCTCAGGTGAAATCACATGCCCGTTTTCATCGCACCAATCTACCAGTTTATTAACTGCAACTTGCAGTTTGCGCTCTATTAAGCTCATATTGCTCCCCTGGCAAGATATCTGAAGGTCATCCACATATAATGTACCTTGGATAGATGGTGGTAAAACGTTAAGAATCTGACTAAAATGGACAATAAAAAGTGTAACACTGAGGATGCTTCCCTGTGGAACACCCTCAGCTTGAATAAAAGGATTAGAATATAAATTAACAACCCGGACACGAAATGTACGCAATGATTAAAAGTGTTTTAAAAACATGGGCAAGTTTCCTTTAAAGCCAAAATTTGCAAGTGTAGAGAGAATTCCAAACCTCCAGGCACGATCATACGCCTTTTCTAAATCGAAGAAGACAGAGACCAGATGATTTCGGCAAACAAATGCATTGCGAATTTCAGTTTCGAGTAGGACAGTATTATCAAAAGTCGCTCGTCCTCTGCGAAAACCACTCTGCAGCAGTGGTATGGATGCTTTGTTCTCCAATTCGTATATCAGACGGTCATTAACCATGCGTTCAAGCGTCTTACATAGACAACTTGTGAGCGCAATAGGCCTATAGTGCAGAGGGTTAGAGGAGTCCTTGCCGGGTTTCAGGATTGGAATCACAACAGCTTCATGCCATTGTGATGGGAACTTCTGTTCAATCCAAATGCGATTAAATAGAAACAACAAATTGGAAAGAGAAGTGGTACACAAATGGCGAAGCATGCTATAAGTGACTCCATCAGGACCAGGACTGGTATCATGAGCCTTCGTTAAAGCTGTCAGTAGTTCGTGCAACCTAAATTCTGTATTGTAAGGAAGCGATTTTCGAGTGAAGAAACACAAAGACTTGCGTTCTGCACGTTTCTTAATCGCTATAAATGAAGGCTTATACGAATTAATCGCTGAAACTTGTGCAAATGAATGTCCAAGAGTATTCGCGATATCTAAAGGAGAAGATACCAATCCGTTTTCAGTCTTCAGAACAGGGATGGAAAAATCTTGGTAAATTCCGTTCGCTGCCTTGACCTTCCTCCAGAGTAGTTTCGGAGAAGTAAAGGCTGTGATAGAAGAGATGAACCTAATCCAGGAGTCTTTCTGACTTTGCCTACGGACACGACGAGCATTGGCTCTGGCACGTTTGAAAGCAAGTAAATTCTCTGTTGTGGGATATCTGCGGAAAATATTCCACCGCTTTTTTTGCTCTCGGTGACTGTCGCGGCAAGCCTCATTCCACCACGGTCTCGGGAATTTCCTCAAACGTGGGGAGCTTTTGGGGATGGTATTGTTCGCAGCGTCAATTAAACAGTCAACTACATTTTGTACTGCCTCTGTAATATCAATTGTTCTACCATATTTTCTGAAATCACTGCCTGTTGCATGAAAGCAGTCCAATCAGCCCGCTGAAATAGGAAACGCGGGGGACAAGAAGTCACGCCGCCTCTATCAGCATAGGAAACCATTAAGGGAAAGTGATCACTATCATAGAGATCAGTCCCAACTGCAAAACTGAGCAACGGAAAGAGATCGGGAGAGCAAATAGCCAGATCCAGACTGTGAAATGTACGTGTGGGTTCATGGAAATAGGTTTTCTCGTCATTATTGAGCAGACAGAGAGAGTTATCAGAGATAAACTGTTCAATCTGTCGCCCACGAGAATTTGTGCTTTCCGAACCCCTCAAAGTACTATGAGCATTAAAATCGCCAAGAAGCAAGAAAGGTTTGGGTAATTGGTCCACTAAACTATTAAGTGTTCCTGTTGGTTTATAACAGCATGTGGTGGCAAATATATGCTACAAACTGTGCCAAGGGTCCGTATATGGACTTGAATTGCCACAGCTTGTAAGGGAGTTTGTAAATTTAAATGAGAGCTCGGGTAAAGGTTGGATGTTAATATGCAGACACCACCGGAAGGATTATTTCCAGTGTTAGCGTCTTTCCGAGCACAGTTATAGCCACGGATTTTCACAGCAATATCATGTTTAAGGAATGTTTCCTGAAAAGCAAAACAAGCAGGATGGAGCTGATTAATTATATGCTTTATGCCAACAACTTTGGACCGAAGACCACGACAGTTCCAAGAGATGAAAGTTCCCATTAAGTAACAGAAGTATCGAGTTTATTGGAGCAAGTGTTTCTAAGAGTTGGCGAAACATCGCAACTCATTTGTAATTCATCCTCCTCGTCAGACGGATGGAGGGAAATGGAATCGGGACTTTTAGGTTTGCCAAAAATGGACGTTAAGTCCTTATTAACATTACCTTGTGTCGCAAGTCCCAAAGCGACAGAATTTTGTGCTGTAGATTTTTTTAACTTTGATCTTAAATCTTTTGGCGAGAGTCCCCGTTTTGAAAGCTTTAGCTTAAGTGATCTTTGCGAATTAGAGTTTGATTTAGATCGAAATGGTTTGTTACTTTCAGGTGCACTGGATGCTGTATTTTCTACCTCAGAATCTGAAGATTTTTCAATAGTTGTAGTTTGGGGGTTATATTTTACACAATTTGTGCATTTACAGTTGGCACAGAAAGGTGTTTTTGCAACGGTAGCATAACTCACACCAGGTTTGGGTGTTTGAGCCAATACTTTTTTCCTTGCTTCAGGATACGAAATAGATTCTTTGAATTTAATGGAGGTTATTTGTTTTTCCACTTTCCAGCGTTCACAGGCTCGAGAAAACGAAGTATGGGAGCCTCCGCAGTTGACGCATTTTTCGGGGGTCTACTAGAGGATATAATCCTGAAGCATATAGCTCCACGAATTATCATTACAAACCGTGGACAAGTTTTCCAGTCCAATCTGGTGTCCGATATTAATCGACTGTGCAATATCACTCATAGAATGACAAAAGCCTATCATCCGCAAACAAATGGCCTTACAGAGCGATTCAACAAAACGATAGCAGATCTGATTTCTATGCAAGTTGATGTCGAACAGAACTGGGACCAGATATTGCCGTTCGTCACATTCGCCTACAACACTGCAAAGCAAGACACGACAGGTTTTACTCCCTTCTACCTACTACATGGGAGAGAAGCTGAAACGCGTTTGGATACGATGTTTCCTCTCTGCCTCAACGAGTTCAGCCAAGAAGACGATTACGTTAATCATCTGATCAATAAGGCAGAAGAATAGAGGCAATTAGCTCGTGCACGAACTCTCGAGGCTCAGCAGAAAGATCGCCGGCAATATGACTCCAAACATCGGATGGTGGCATACGAACCAGGGGATTTAGTGTGGAATTTTATTCCAGTTCGTAAAAAAAGGGCAGGGCGGAAACCGAAGGAAGTTGTCCACATCTTACGCATGAAGCCATACCATAACCCAGAGGAACAAGACTACCAACATTCTTATGGAAATATGGAGGTTCCGAAAAGAGACATTTCTCAAAAGACTACTCATCGTGAAGACGCGACGACTTATACTGGCCCTGTGACTCGATCAAGAACTAGAACCAGAAAATTAAACGTCATAACATCGAAACGCTGTTCTTCTAAGGAAGGAGCAATGTCACATTGAAAAGAGTCAGTAATCTCATAATCAAGGGATTGCGAGTTCGAATCCCGCGATTCACAGTTTGTGTAAATATTTAATTAATTGATTTTATGTTTCTCTTTATTTGATGTTCCAGGAGATTCTGGACATTTCTTTAGTTTACCAGACAAGTGTTCTGGACTTTTCTTACTGTCTCCAGAAAAGCATTCTGGAACTTTCCCTGCTGGTATAAAAGAAGAAGATTTGTCAGTCACTGTATTCTCGGTTCTGAATTCAGTTAATAAATTTATTTAGCTCTACTTCTTGTGTGTGTCATTGAGTTCTATACTAAAGTATCTACATGACAATATTATTACTATTTCAATTGCTAAAACGATTAGTTCCCCTAGTTATGTCAAAAATTTAATAAATAACAAACATATCTATTTACTTTATAATCCGATAAATAAAGGTCACGTCTGCAATAATACATTCAGCAATGTTCATTAGTAATTATATTTTAAATGCGATTTGAAAAAACAAATTATATTATTTTATAACTTTTCTTCATTTTCTGTTTTATGGAGTTAATCGATTTGACAAATGAGTGGCTCTTGCAGCTGTGCGATTGTTGCAACAGCAGAATTCTGCGGTTCGAAAAAAAAACAAAAAACACCTTTTTTACAGTGCATCTATAATACAAATTATTGCTTAGGTGTCTGAAAACTATATCCATTAACATTTTCTGCCGTGCATTTTTTTATGAGCGTTGAAACTGCAATCATATGTTGATAATTGCTTTTTGAGAAAGTGGAGTAAATTCCTTTGCTTTTATGGACCACTAAATCAATGTTACTTGTCTTGGACAGACGTTCTCATGTAATAAAATAGTTAATGTCAAGGAATAAAATCAAAGTAATGCAATAAATTTGTAGTCCTAATAAAGCTAGTTTATGCAATAGTCAAGAAACCTTTTCAAAGCAGAAGCATTAATCAGAAAAAAATAAAAAAGTATCAATCAGAAAAATTTGAAAAAAAAATCTGCTATCACCAATTTTAAGTTATATGAAATTATTGATATCTTAAAGATTATTGCACAGAAATAATTATTGCATACTTGATGATTATTACATTGATCATTATATATATTGCACAGAAAATCAACATGGTAATACCCAAAATAAGATACAGAAATTGTTGGGGAAAAAAAATTAATAGAATCGATTTTTTGCCTTATTCTTATTGAAAGATTCTTTATTATCAAACAAGCTTTGATGACTTTTTAATTACTTATAAATTGATTAAAAACTTTAATGGTCAATAGAGATTGAAATTATTTTTTGAACATGTTTGTCTACGTGCTAATTTCATGATATTTATATTGTCATCAAAAAATTTATTTTGATGCTCTCAATTTTTTATAATATATATATATATATATATATACACTGGTGTGCAAAACTTGAGCAACAGGTATGATTTTTGAATAACTTCAAAAGAAATCATCTGAGAGACATGAAATTCAGAAATGAGATACAGCATTTTGTTCTGAAAGAATGACGAAAGCATAGTTGCGCAGAAATGAATACAATGCATACAGTATGGAATCAAACAAAAAAAGGCTTTATTGAACTCATAATATCATTACACATGATTGTCTGTCCAAGAGGAAGAACAGCAAGCAGATGTTCCTTAGTATGGGATATGCCCTCCCCTTACTGCAATGGTTACTTCGCACCGTCTCCCCATACTCAGCACCAGATTGTCCAACAGTTCTTGAGGTAAGAGTGCCCATTCCTCAATCAGCATCTATTTATATATATTAAAAAATAACTTTAATATGTTATATGAAAATATAAGCTTACTGTGATTTCTAAAAATACTTGAATGCAATTAATAGTTCTTCGAGAAGACACGACATTTTAACATTATTTGATGCTACAGAATTTCTCAATAAAATTAGAAATAAAGTTACAGACGATAGAAAGTTGTCAAGGAATAAATATCATAATAACATTTATATAAAATTATATTTTGCATTGAAATTAATAACGTGATGAAATTCTGTCGATGTATATTGTTCAGCAGATTTTTACTTATTAGCATATTAAAATTATGCTTATAAATATTACAATTTAAACTAGGTCTAAGTAAAGTTTTTATAACAATAAACTAAACCTTTAATTTTTTTATTAGTAAAGAAGTATGCAAACTTCATCTCAAACTACTTTGAACATAACTACATAAACATCCGCAATTTTAAGGCTACAGACATCCGTAATTTATTTTCTTGAAACATTTATTGAATTCAGAATTAAACAACTATAAATACTGTTCAAATGATAGATTGCATGCACTTTCAAGAATACATTTACAGCAATTAGTTCTAATGGAACAATTCTAAATCCAAATTTCAATGTGTACAAGGATTTTTATTTTAAATAGAATGCTAATAGGTTTCATTATTCTCTCATTCCATTTCAAATAAATAAAATGATTTTTTAAATATAAATGTCTTTGCGAATTGTAACATATTTAAATTGCCAAAATATATGGCAAAAATTTTTCAAAGTGATTTTTTGTACTATTTAGATATTGTCATAGAAACTTTTCAAAACAATTTTTTTAGTCATTAAAACGTTAAATCCTTCTTTGGGATTCTTCCACTGAGCAAGAAATTTGTGCAGTCAAAACGGAGATTGGAAATATCGGATGAAGTTCAATGTTTCCTTTCTTTCACTTAAAATTCTTGTTCTGATTGTCATATTTGCCCCACCTACTCTCATTTGTTTTCTTTTTATACGGTTTGTGTTCAATTATTTTTCCATCATCAAAAGGAAATGTAATGTAAACAGAAATGTTTAGTTTAATCATAAATTTAAACTTAGCCTCCAAAGGCTCTATAGTTTTAATACAAATTTATTTAAATAAAAAAATCATTTAACTGCTTTCAAATTATCTGTGATAAAATGTGTTCGCAAGTGTTTCGCATCAATATATAACAATGAAGAACTGCGAAAGATTTTGCCACCAGTATAATACTTGTACTGCCACTTTTTTATTTGCCTTTTTCAAGTATTACATATTCGGGGAAATTATAAATCTTCAAAAACTTGAAATCGCGATAAAAATAGCATCACATGGAATAAACAACGCATATGCAATGGTGAAAAAAAATGTAACTTTCCACTTTAAGATGAAAATGAACTCATTCATTGCAATTGAAAGTGTGAAGGTTAATTTTAAAAAGGAACATTATATTCATTCAAACCAAATGAACTAAATTGTATTAACTTTCTAATTTTAAATCAACTTTGTCCTAATCAGGTCAAATCACGAGTATTAGAAACTAGTTAGGGTCATTAAGTGTCATAATATGTAGTATTATACCAGAATTAATTGCCATGTTTCAGATCTTAAGCATCTTATTTGTTCGTTTCTGAAACGAAATAAATATTTTTAACTTGCAAATTGTAATAATAACTTCACTGTTATATACTGCTGTATAATTTTCTTTAATTTTTCTATATGTAAAGCAATAAAATAATTTTAATTCTTTGGTGTCAAAAATTTTCAGATAAAATTCCTTTACTGAGAGCATTTTTATTAACACTGACAAACAAAAATATTGTTTACGAATTTTTGAACAAACTAAACCAACCTTAATATTTGGTGTAATATCATCAATTGTATTATTTACCGATAATACAATAACTTCACAAATACTTTGCAAAGAACAATAGTAACTCCACTTTTATATGTACTGCGTTATTTTCTTTAAATTTTCTATGTAAATGCATTTAAAAAATTTCATTCCTTTGATTTCTTAAAGAAATTTCAGATATAAAATATTTCTGAATTAATTTTCATGAACACAATCTGATGAAAGTATTATTTATGAAATATTGTATAATTTAACTAACAATGTAACTTACTATTGTAAACTAACTATAAAATTTTATGTTATATCTTTTTTCTATAATTTAAGAATTGATGAAGTATTTCCTAGCTAAAAATAATATGTTTTTCCAATGGAATAAATAATACCAATGTAGTAGAGAAGTGCTCCAAGTTTTAAAATAAGAAAAATGGCATAGCTGTTTGATGGAAGAGAAATAAAAAAAATTCTATACAGAGAATTAAAAAAAACTTCCAAACACTTATACACAGGATAGATTTTCTTCCTTAAAACACTAAACAAATCCTTCTTGCCTTAAAACACTAAACATACCGTGATGCACTATTTCAAATAATTTAAATTGTCTTCGTTAATCTTTGTTAATTGAAATATTTTTCTGTATTATTTATAAAATATCTAGCAAACAAATATTTAATACTTGAGAAATGTTTACGGATTCAGGGAATTTAACAAATATTTTGAAATCATACTTTCTTTATTTCGGAAAATCATTAGTTCGTTTTGAAACATCTAAACCTATAGTAATATTTCGGTTTTCAATCGAAATATTAAAACTGCCTGGAATAATTGGATAAATAATAAGAAAAATAATTTTGTGATATTTTTTTACTAACAAGATTTATCCTCTTTCAAATCGAATGCATGCTCTGTTATCTATATCTATATCTATACTTATAATAAAGCTCAATGTGTGTGTGTGTGTGTGTGTGTGTGTGTGTGTGTGTTGGCGCTCTACAGACCAGACCATTCAACCTACAGCTACCAAATTTGGCACGTGTATACCTTGGAGACCGGGAATGTGCACCTGGGGGTTATTTTTTCGAATTTTTAATTAGAATTTTATTTATTTAAAAATTAAGCGAAATTTTGACGTGTTTCTGCTATAACTGCCGAAAATATTACCACACAAAAAAGATTTTTACATGAAGTTAAAGATAAAAAATTTATCTTTTAAATGATACTACTGTTTTAATCTTATAATTAAATTTCTATTTTTAATGAATTTTTAAATAAATATTTTAACTATGTTTTTCAATAATTTTTTTCGTCAAAAATAAAAATGAGGATTAAGCACGTTTCGCATTCTTGAGAAAAAAATAGCTTTTTTCAAAGTGTTGCCATCACATTGATTAAAGCTCAAACTAAAAATAAATTAAATCTTTTTGGAAATGAAATCTGCAAAAATATAATTTTCGGCATGTGTTTGTAGGAAATGAAACAAATATGAAATATTATTTTTTCTAAAAAATAAATTCAAGAAAAATTATTTTATGATCTTATTTTATTTATTTATGAAATTATTTTATGAAAAATTATTTAATTACTCATAAAATAATGAAGATATAAACAAACTTATGGCATTTATTGATAGAATAACTCATATATTTTCCTTTTCAGGTTTGAATATTTTTAATTTTGTAAATATCGTCTGCGCGTGTTTTTAATTTCAGATAATTTCATTTTCCAGTCTAAATATCTGTACTTTTCTAAATATCGTCTGCTTATTAATTGCATTCTTCTCTCTTTTGTTTTTGGCAACTATTGATATGTTATGTTTACTTTTGATGTGTTTGATCTATGTAGTACTTTTGTATGTGAAGTTTTATTCGATCGGATATTAAGGAGAATGCATACACCACAAGAGAAAGCACAGATTTTATGGTGGTCATAGACTTAATTTCCAATCAACTAAATCACTGACTTTTAAGAGTTAATTTCAAATCACTTAAACTGACTGATTTATGAAGATTTGAATATCACTATTCAATAAAAAAAGGATAATTTTAGATTTTTCATCGAACGTTTCAAAGAAAATACGCCAATAAGCTCGCAGGTTTCTCAAGATTAATTGGCCTAAGATTATGAAAATGGTGAGTTTTTCTAAATTTTTAACATTTAAAACTTCATAAATAAGTCTTAGTTGATCGTAGAAAATAGAAACATTCATTCATTTATTTAAAATTTGGTGTGTCCAGAATATTTCTCAGAATATGATACCTTACTGCATTAAATTTAGACTTCATAATTTTTGAAATATATTTATAAGCAGGAACAAAATATTATTATTGATTTCATTTCAATCCTTTTGAAAGCAAAACTAAAAACTGAATTTTATACTGAATCTCAGAAATTTTTGTTGAATTATTGTTTGAGATATTACATAAACTATGAAAAATATTTTGTAGTTAACATAAGACTTAAATTCCGAGCGATTCTGTTTGCAATACTCATATTCAATAATAATAATAATTAATAAATAACAATAAAGATGATAAATAAAATAAAATGCTTGGTTTTATTAAAAAATATCTTAATATTAATTGCAATTTCGTCATTTACATTTTTAATTAAAGTTGAAGTTTTACCGGAAATGGCAACAAATTAGCAAAATATATATAGTAAATTGAACGAAACGATCTAAACAATATAAGTTTGGTATGACTATCAAAATTTGAAGATTAAAAATGTTTTGTTTGAGAATCCTTTAAGAGACCAGTTACTTAAAATATTTAATTGAAAATTGTAGCGAGCGGTAATACTGGCGAACCGGCTGGTCGCCAAAGGCGGCTAGTTAATAATATATAGTAGCCTAGTTTTCTCATTAAAATTATCATGCATCTTTCTTTCAAAAAGTTGATTTTAGCAAATATATACGGCGAACTCTTAATAATAACTTTTTTTTCTGCAACTATAGGATGAAATACTCTTTTATTAGAGTATTAAATTAATTTTTTTCTCTGAGCTATTTTGCTAGAGAAATGTTGTAAACAAAGAATTTAAGTTAAATATTTACTTTAATTGGGTTGGATAACTTACACATATATTTTGAAATTTCGATACTTTGTTTCCCCTTCAAATAATTTGAAACGATTCACTTAGATACAAAGAAAATATTTACAAACGTAAAGACCATTTTATTCTCATTATTATTTCTCGAAATGTCGAATTAACTTTAATATGAAAGAAACGCTGCATAAATCAACTTTCCCATAGAGAATAATAATAAAATAATGTTAAATATCTTTCAAATGAAGTCTGTAAATTTTTGACATAAAACTGCTATTCTAATAAATGACGAAAATAATGATCAATATTGAAAAGAAGAATATTATTAAAAAAATAGTGAATTTTACTGTAGGAAGTCTTAAAATGTATCTAAGATAAAAGCTAATTTGTCAATTATCTACTGTGAATTTCATGGTCTCTTCAGAACTTAGAGGAACATGAATTTAACGGTTAGTTCAAAATCTCCTCTCATTACCAGCTACTGGAAAAATTCTTGAATAGTTTAATTATCTTTCTTGATTTTATATTCTGTTATTTCTTGTTACATACATGTAATACTTCAAAATGAAACATTTATTTGTTTTCCATAAATTTAAAGAAAACGCCTCATAAAGGCCTAAATTAGGTGAATATTAAATATGAATCCATAAGATTCTTTTGTTAATTAATTTGAGCCTCTTTTTAATATAAAGGAATGATTTTTTTCTTTAAATCTGAAGTTATTTTTGATTTCTTTCCTAGATCCACTTAATACTTTTGATGACCAATTTGTTCTTGATTCAAAATTTAATGAAAATCCATATTTTAAATGCTAAATCAGAGTGCTAAATCCAATCAATCAAATTTTATCTATCTGCTTTTTTACATTTTGAATTTATTAAATTCATCCGTTTTCCGTTCAGACAGACAGACATAATTCTTCTGAATGGATTTCATTCAATACTTCGTAGAAATCTACAAATTTAGTCCATATATAAAATTTCATCCATCTTGCTCTAATCATTTTTAAGTTTTCACTTTCATGGTCAGACAGATAGACATAAAGGCAAAAGGTGTTTCATCAATTGAAGGAGGTCTGAAACATTTGAGATTCATCAAAATCTCGAGTTTGAATTTTCTTTTATGTTTACTTTCTCTGCTCTTTGTATATGGGAAATTGAAAAGAGAAACTAACAAGACTTAAGAATAATATATAAAGATATTATTTAAATAGACATAATAATTACTGTACTTTTTTTGCGTTCAAACTTCCTTTTCCATATAGAAGTCGTCTTTGTGACCCTGAGCTGTTGGCACAGCTAAATTTTATAAGTTTAACTAGGTCTAAGGAATTTATTGCTTAGATAAAGGAATTAGAAATCTTGATGATTAATATATACAAGACTTTGTATTATATAGATAAGATATTGATAAAAAAAGAAAATTAATTATATTAGAGACGAAGTTAGCATATTATAAAAAACACATTGGTTAAAATGTACAAAAAAACTGAAGTTTTTATTTAAAATTAAGAATTTCAGAGTTCAAGTTTCATTTTTAGGAGGGATTTGATTTCGCTAACCTGATACAAAACAGTTCAAATTTCTATTTTTGTTACTGCAAGCAATTTTTTCCTCCAAATCACTAGTGCAAAGATTTTCAGCAAAAATAATTTCATTCGTAACATTTTATTAAATATTCATATGAAACGACATGCCAAACGACATTTAGATATTTTTAATGAAAATCCTATCTCGAAGTCTATAAATCTTATAAAATAAGAAATACGGAATTCTTAAGAGTTATTACTAGGATCCGATTGTCCTCAATTTTATAATAATCAGTCAGTTCTAAAATTTTAATTTCTTTCAATATTGATTGCGGTATACTGTTTTATTAAAAATTATAATTAATAAATAAATTTTGCAATAGTAATATTAAATTTCAAGTAATTAAAATTGTTCTTCAAAATTTCTTTATACGTGTTTTCATTCGTTTTATTTCAGACCCTTTAATACGTGTAAATGTTATTTTATACTGTATAAGAGACAAAATACATAAAATTAAATTACAGAACAAAGCTTCATAATAAAGATTACTTTGAAAGCCTTTTAAGAATAATGCAGGAGTATCGATATAATCTGGAATTAATAATGTTTTGAAAATTTTGGAATAATAGATTTAAAATTAAACGTAAAAAAATTGCGAATCACACTTACAGCAGACATGAACGTAGTGAGAATGCAATGATTCATACTGAATGGAAATTATATTTGAAAGAAGTGAAAAATAAAAGAATACTTTTTAAAAATAAATAATTTTATTATTATTCAGAGCTAATAATCGCACGATTTAAGACAGTGAGTAAAAAATACTTAACAAAGAGAAGAAAAAAAGGAGCATCATTTTTTACATGAGAGGTCATAAATTAGGACTTTTGAAAATCCCTTTCATAAATTAATTTTTTTTTTCTTGCCAGGCAAATTTTGAAAAAAAATCTATTAAATTTTCTGTTTGAATGTGGTAGTTTAATTTCCATTTCAGAAGAGATTTCTTTCCTTCTATTGAGAAGTTTTGTCACAAATGCCACAGATTCCAATCCTGAAGATTAAATAACTAATTTTATAGAATTTTCTAATTTTTAAATTTCAGAGCTGTCATTTTTATTTGGTACTGTCAAGTCATAAAGTTTGGTTTGGTTTGGTTTGGTTTTTTGGCACAAGGGCCATAGATTTGGCCATGCTGCGCCAGACTACGTAAAATTCTTTCAAGTTAAAATTTCAAATTCCTTCGTATAGGAAACAACGTGGAATAAAAATTAATTGTAACAGTTAATAATTAATAGTTTCAAAACAGAAAGGATAGTAGACTAAATATATGAATAGAAACCAATTGATTTTAAAAAGGGTAAAAGGTTATCATGTGGATTTTTCCCAAGTAAAGTAGATAAAAATATATTATTAGATTTAAAATAGTGTAAACGCTGCGTATAAAATAATGGGCATTCAGAAAGTATATGCTGGACGTACATAGTGCAGTTGCACCGAGAACACATTGGAGCTTGTTCTCCTAACAGCAGATGACGATGAGTAGATCGAGTATGACCCACTCGTAATCTAGTGAGGTTGGTTGGTTTGGTTGGTTTGTGTGGTTTATTGGCGCAAAAGCCACATTTGGCCATACTGCGCCAATCAGATGGTAAAATTATAAAAGGATATTTAAAACACTCATTTGTTAAATTAGTATAAGTGTGAAAAGATAAAATTGAATAACGCAAAAAGTGATCTTAGCATCTGAACATTTAAAAACATGGTTCATGAAAATTTGAAACTATGAAGAACGAACAAGAACACACACAAAAAAAATGTTCAACACAAAATAGAATTATAGAAAATTATATGCAAGTAAAAAAGCCAATAGCTCTTAAGAATTTAAAAATATTTGGGTGGTATTTTTCACCCACCAAGTCTTGTAATGTTGAAGACGAGTTAAAAAAACAAGCACGATAAGAATTGAAAACAGGACATTCAATTAAGATATGGTGAACAGTAAAATCAACTTGGCAGCTGTTGCACATAGGCGCATTTTCCCCGAATATGAGATGTTTATGGGTGAAGCGTGTATGCCCTATACGGAGACGAGTTAATTTAACATCCATCTGCCGTATAGGATGAACAGGCCAAGAAACAACGTCCGTTTTTATAAGATGTAATTTATTGTGGATCTGCAGATCCCATGACTTTTGCCAGTTAAAACAGATGTGGTGATAGATGGATCTTTTAATGTCGCTAAAGGGAATTCCCTTGCTTAAAAAAGTCGTTGCAGATTTTGCGGCCAAGTCCGCCTTCTCATTCCCCAAGATGCCGACATGACTCGGTACCCAACAGAAAATAATATTTAACCCATCATTTTTTAAAAGTCGCAAGGTAAATAAAATTTTAATAGCAATCGGATGCATCCGATTGTGGTAATGTGATAGTGTATCCAGAGCACTCATGCTATCGGTGTAAATAATAAATTTACGCTGAGTAGAAGTTGAAATTTTTTGAAGAGTACAGAAAATTGCCACTAATTCAGCAGTAAAAATCGAACAGCAATTGCAAAGACGATGGTTCAGTGTGTCAGATGCAAGAACGATTCCACAACCAACATGACCGTCCGATTTCGAGCCATCCGTAAAAACTGGCACAAAAGAAGAATACCGATAGCGATGATATAAAAAGAGCTGTTGGAAAACAAAAGAAGCAGTTAAGGATTTGTCGAATCCTGCGAAAGGATTCAAGTACAAAAATTGTGGGATATCCCAAGGGAGGAAAGTAAAAAAGTCAACAGCCTTAACACGAACAGTATTAAGATCCGAGTCATGCAGGAGCAATCTGGCTCTCTCACAAAAGGGAAGAACGTGAGTTGAGTTGAGTTGAGTTGTGTTGTGTTTTCTGGCGCAAGAGCCATGCTTGGCCATGCTGCGCCAATCTAATGGTAAAATTATTAAAAGTTTTTAATAAATGAATTTTTTATAAACCAAGATCAGCGGTATAAAGATAAAAACGCATGAAACAGACACAAATAAACAGAATAAAGATGAAACAGACACGAATAGAATCGAAACTATGATTCATGAGAATACAAAACAAAGAAGTAATTCATTGAATCTTTTAAAATCACTAAAGGAGAACAAATATGCTAAATGCAAGTGAAAAAATTAATAGCTTTTAAAAAATTAAAAATATTTGGGTGGTATTTTTCACCCACCAGGTCTTGTAATGTTAAAGATTCTGAGTTAAAGAAACGAGCACGATAAGAATTAAAAACAGGACATTCAATTAACACATGTTGAACAGTAAAAGGAACTTTGCAACTGTTGCACATGGGCGCATTTTCTCCAAATATGAGATGTTTATGGGTGAAGCGCGTATGCCCTATACGGAGACGAGTCAATTGAACATCCATCTGCCGTATAGGATGAACAGGCCATAAAGCAATGTCCGTTTTAATGAAATGCAATTTATTTTGGATCTGCAGATCCCATGAAATTTGCCAGTTAGAACATATGTGGTGAGAGATGAACCTTTTAATGTCACAAAAGGGAATTCCTATGCTTAAAAAGGTTGTTGCAGATTTTGCAGCCAAGTCTGCCCTCTCATTTCCCAAGATGCCGACATGACTCGGAACGCAACAGAAAATGATTTGAAATCCATCATTCTGCAGCAGTCGCAGAGTAAACAAAATTTTAATAGCAATCGGATGTATCCGATTGTCGTAATGTGAAAGTGTCTCCAAAGCACTCATGCTATCAGAATAGATAATAAATTTACGCTGAGTCGAGGGTGAAATTTTCTGTAGAGCACAAAAAATTGCCACCAACTCAGCAGTAAAAACGGAGCAGCAATTATGAAGACGGTGGCTCAGTGTATCAGATGGAAATATTATGCCACATCCGGCATGACCATCCGATTTCGAGCCGTCCGTGAAAATTGGATCAAAAGAAGAATATCGATAGCGATGGTAGGAAAATATCTGTTGGAAAACAACAGGCGCAGTTGAGGATTTATCGAATCCAATGAAAGGATTCAAGTAAGAAAATTGTGGGATATCCCAGGGTGGGATACTATAGATGTCAATAGCTTTAACACGAATCGTGTTAAGGTCCGAGTCATGCAGGAGCAATTTGGCTCTTTCACAAAATGGAAGGATGTGAGAAGGACGGGCATCATAAAGTCAACGAAGACTTACTGGCAATGACATTTGGCTCAAAGGATGTTTCGGAACAGATTTCGTTCGAAAATAAAATGTGGTAGACAATTTCTGTCGCCTTAAAGAAAGGGGCAGTTGGTGACATATAACATGGAGGCTTTCAACTGGAGATGTACGGAACGCACCAGAGCAAATACGCAATGCAGAATGATGGACGGTATCCAGTCGCCGCAAAACAGATGAGCGGGCGGAACCATATATCATGCATCCATAATCTATCCGGGAGAGAATGATTGCCTGATAAATTCGGAGAAGGGAGATTCGATCGGCACCCCATGATGTTTTTGAGAGAACCTTTAAAATATTTAATGATTTCTCACACTTCTTCCGCAAATATAATATATGCGGAAGGAAGGTGAGTTTCCGATCGAGAATCACTCCCAAAAACCGTACTTCATTCACCACAGGAATTGGAATATTTTTAATTCTAATACAAGGATCCTGGTGAATGTTTCTTTTCCGACAGAAGTGAACGCAACTGCTTTTCACTGGGGAGATGGTGTGGCCATTGTTATTGCACCAAGCTATCACTCTATTGACTGCGTTTTGCAATTGTCGCTCTATTAGTGCCATGTTACTACCTTGGCATGAGATCTGCAGATCGTCAACATAAAGGGTTCCATGGACAGATGATGGCAAATGATTTAAAATTTGGCTCAGATGAATAATAAAAAGTGTGACACTGAGGACACTTCCTTGTGGAACTCCCTCAGCTTGAATAAAATCATTAGAATAAGAGTTACCGACTCGAACTCGAAAAGAACGTTGTGTTAAAAAATTTTGTAAGAATATAGGCAAGTTACCTCTAAAACCGAAATTAAAAAAGTGTGGAAAGTATGCCATAGCGCCAGGCACGGTCATACGCTTTCTCTATGTCGAAAAATATTGAAACATGGTGGTTCCTCCTAACAAATGCGTTGCGAATTTGGGTTTCCAATAATATGAGGTTGTCAAAAGTAGACCGACCTCTACGGAAACCACTCTGCAACGGGGAGATGCATCCTTGTTTCTCTAGTTCGAAAATAAGACGCACGTTGACCATACGCTCGAAGATCTTACAAAGGCAATTTGTAAGAGCAATCGGCCTGTAGTTCAGAGGGACAGATGGTTCTTTGCCAGGTTTTAAGACAGGAATCACAATAGCCTCTCGCCATTGTGAAGGATATTTCTGCTCAGTCCATATTCTGTTAAAAAGCAGTAACAGATTCGAAAGGGAAATGGTATTCAAATGGCGAAGCATGTTATATGTGATTCCATCTGGTCCAGGGCTGGTATCATGGACCTGAGACAAAGCCATGTTTAGTTCATACATCCCGAATTCACAGTTATATGGAATGGCACTTCGGGCATTGAAGCGCAAAGGCAACCGTTCCGCGCGATTCTTAACTGCCAAAAAATCAGGGCTGTAAGAATCGGTTGAGGAAACTTGTGCAAACGCTTGACAAAGTATGTTAGCAACGTCTAATGGGCTCGAATACATCGTATTACCGGTTTTTAAAACAGGAATAGAAGTTTCTTTATAGATCCCATTAGCAGCTTTTACCTTTTTCCATAAATGTTTACTGGAGATTGAGGATGTAATGGATGAAACAAATTTAGTCCATGTGTCTCTCTGACTACGACGTCGAATACTGCGAGCAAGCGCTTTGGCTCTTTTAAAAGCAATGAAGTTCTCAGTCGTCGGGTACCTTCTAAACCGATTCCAGAGTTTTTTCTGTTTTTTATGACTGTCGCGACAGGCTTCATTCCACCACGGTCTACGAAATTTTCTTAGACGTGGGGAAGTTTTTGGAATGGTGGCGTTAGCGGCGTTAATTATCGTATCAATGACATTTTGTAGGGATTTCGAAATGTCTGCATTACTGACCATGGCCTCATTGATAACTGCAAGTTGGGAAAATGTAGTCCAGTCTGCCCGCTGGAATAGAAAACGTGGAGGACAAATAGTCACACCGCCGCTATCAGCGTGGGAGATTATTAGGGGAAAGTGATCGCTATTTTGTAGATCATCCCCAACAGTGAAATTCAACAACGGTAGCAGCTCAGGAGTGCATATAGCTAGGTCAAGACAATGGAAACGACGTGTGGGCGCATGGAAGTACGTTTGCTCATCATTATTGAGCAGACAGAGACAGTTATCAGCAATAAACTGCTCTATCTGCTGCCCTCGACGGTTTGTACTATCCGAACCCCATTGAATACTATGTCCATTGAAATCGCCAAATATAATAAATGGTTTAGGAAGCTGGCCCACTAAGGTGTCAAGATCCTGTTGACGTATGTTATCATGAGGCGGAAGATAAATGCATCAGACTGTGACCAAACATCGTACATGAACCTGTACAGCCACAGCCTGAAGAGAGGTATGCAAATTGAGAGTTGTGCTAGGAAAAAGGTTTGATGTGAAAATGCAGACACCTCCAGAACCATGAGATCCAGTGCCTGCATCTTTCCGAATACAGTTATATCCGCGTAATTTGATGGGAATGGTAGGCGTCAAGAGGGTCTCTTGAACACCAAAACAGATGGGATGAAATTTGTTACAAATTGCCTTGATATCCTGAAGTTTGGACCGAAGGCCGCGACAATTCCAAGAGAGGAAGGTACCCATTAAGAGATTCTTGTAATAGCAGAGAGTTTAAGACCAGTCGTTTGAGTTGACGGAGTATCGCAACTCATTTCTAATTCTTCTTCATCCCCTTCAGAAGGATGGAGGGCGATGGTATCGGGACATTTGAGTGTATCACCAAAAACGGAAGTTAAATCCTTTTGGACGATACCCTTCGTCGCCAGTCCCAGTGCGACGGAATTATTTGTTTTTGATAGTTTCATTTTTGAATGCAACTGTGTCGAGGTAAGGCCACGTTTCGCAAGCTTTAGCTTTAAGGAATTTTTGGATTTTGTATTTGATTTAGATCTAACTTGTTTGATATTTTCGGGGATGGTAGTTTTTACAGTAGGATCGGTATCAGAGTCAGAAGATTTATCTGTAGTTTTGTTTTGGGTAACGTATTTAACACAATTGCTGCAAGAACAGTTTGCACAAAAGGGTTTTTTCAAAACAGATGCATATATTAAGCCGGGTGTGGGTGTTTGAGCTAGAACTTTTTTTCTAGATTCAGGATAGGATAAATTTTCTTTGATTTTAATTGCTGTTATTTGTTTCTCTAATTGCCAGCGCTCACAATTTCTGGAAAATGAGGTATGATTGCCTCCGCAGTTTACACACTTTTCGGGTGAGCAACACTGCTGGCTATCGTGGCCCTTTTCTGCACAACGGGCGCAAGTGAGGGTCCCGCGGCAGTTAGCCTTAGAGTGGCCAAAACGTTGACATTGGAAGCAACGCAGAGGGTTTGGTATGTATTGTCGTACTGGTAGTTTTATGTAGCCTGCATATAGAAATTCGGGCAATTTGGGACTGTGAAAAGTAAGGATGTAATGTTTAGTGGGAAGGAGTTGTCCATCTCGCCGAATATTAATCTGGCGTACATGTGTCACTCCTTGTGGCTTTAGTTCCATAGTTATTTCCTCCAGAGAAACATTAAAAAGTTCTCCACAAGTGATTACACCCTTTGAATAATTAAGTGATGTGTGAGAATTAACAGTGACTGGAATATTTGCTAAAGCTTTTAATTTTATGATTTGCTGGGCTTGCTTTTTGGAGCAGACTTCTACCAGCAAATCACCTGAACGCATTTTACGTATTGAGGAAACCTCGCCGACAACTGCTGCAATGGCCTTTTGCACTAAAAAAGGTGAAACTGAATTAAAAGTATCCTGCTCGTCAGAGATTCTTTTAATAACGAAAAAAGTATCAAATTGATTAGAAGTAAAGAAAACATGCTTCTTATGCCCACTGAAGGGAGATTTTTTGGAGGAGCCCATATGACATTTTTGAATTTTCAGGCCCGACGGCACCACCCACCACGGAGCCCAACAAGGGATGGCAGCCACCGGCTCTAGACGTCTAGCCTCGGTACTTACCATAGTGCTAGCCGGAACCTATACGCTCGGAGTTACCCCCGGGGACAGTGACCACCCTTAACGCCAAGCCCAAGGAGTAACCCCTTTGCTTGATCCCTAGCAGACTAGCCACTCAGGTGACTAGGTACCAGCCGATTGATACACCGGGGACCACAGTGCACCACCCGTCTTTCTAATGGGTCGCCACGCACGGCCAACACGTGGGGTTTTGGCTGTCCATGAGAAGCAAGAAGCAAACAGAGCGGCGACAGCTTCTCATGGAGAGCTCCCTCGCTTGCCGTCGAGGGAAGGAAAAAACAGCAGAAAGCAGAAGGCATAGGGGAGTTTGAACATGAAGGGAGTAAAGATCCCTGGGAACCTCGGGATTGGGACACCCGTACTCACCTATAGTAGGTGAGCCCCTGAGGGGGGGACGAACGTGAGAGGGGCGGGCATTATAAAGTCGACGAAGACCGACTGGCAAGGAAATATCGCTTAATGAATGTTTGGGAACAGATTTTGTACGGAAATAAAATAAGGCAGACATTTTCTTTCGTCTTAAGCAAAGTGGTAGTTGGTGACATATAACATATAGGCTTTCAACTGGAGATGTACGAAACGCACCAGAGCAAATGCGCAATGCAGAATGATGGACAGTATCCAGTCGCCGCAAAACAGATGAGCGGGCGGAACCATACAACATACACCCATAATCTATCTGAGAGAGAATTATTGCCTGGTAAATACGGAGAAGGGAGGTTCGATCGGCACCCCAAGATGTTTTTGAGAGAACCTTCAAAATATTTAATGATTTCTCACACTTCTTCCGCAAATATAATATATGCGGAAGGAAGGTGAGTTTCCGATCGAGAATCACTCCCAAAAACCGTACTTCATTCACAACAGGAATTGGAATATTTTTAATTCTAATACAAGGATCCTGGTGAATGTTTCTTTTCCGACAGAAGTGAATGCAATTACTCTTCTCTGGGGAAATAGTGTGACCATTATTATCACACCAAGCTACCAATTTATTTACTGCGTTTTGCAGTTGTCGCTCTATTAGTGTCATGTTACTGCCTTGGCATGAGATCTGAAGATCATCAACATAAAGTGTTCCTTGAACAGATGAAGGCAACTTATTTAAAATTTGGCTTAGATGCACAATAAAAAGAGTAACACTGAGGACACTTCCTTGAGGAACTCCCTCAGCTTGAATAAAATTATTAGAATAAAAGTTACCAACTCGAACACGAAACGTACGTTGTGTTAAAAAGTTTTCTAAAAATATTGGCAAGTTACCCCTAAAACCGAAATTAAATAGTGTGGAAAGTATACCATAGCGCCAAGCACGATCATACGCTTTCTCTATGTCGAAAAATATAGAAACAAGGTGGTTCCTCCTAACAAATGCGTTGCGAATTTGAGTTTCAAGTAATACGAGGTTGTCAAAAGTAGACCGACCTCTACGGAAACCACTCTGCAACGGGGAGATGCAACCTTGTTTTTCCAATTCGAATATTAGACGAGCGTTGACCATGCGCTCGAATGTCTTACAAAGGCAATTTGTAAGAGCAATTGGTCTGTAGTTCAGGGGGACAGATGGTTCTTTGCCAGGTTTTAAGATAGGAATCACAATAGCTTCTCGCCATTGTGAAGGGTATTTCTGCTCAGTCCATATTCTGTTAAAAAGCAGTAACAGATTGGAAAGGGAAATTGTATTCAAATGGCGAAGCATGTTATATGTGATTCCATCTGGCCCAGGACTGGTGTCATGGACTTCAGACAGAGCCATCTCCAGTTCATGCATCCTGAATTCACAGTTATATGGAATGGTTCTTCGGGTTTTGAAGCGCAGAAGCAACTGTTCCGCTCGATTCTTAATTGCCAGAAACTGAGGGCTGTAAGAAGCAGTTGCGGAAACTTGTGCAAACGCTTGACCGAGAAGGTTAGCAACGTCTAATGGGTTCGAATGCATCATATTGCCGGTTTTTAAAACCGGAATAGAATTTTCGTGGTGGTTTATGGTTTATGAGGTTTAATGGCACAAGAGCCAATCTTGGCTAAACTGCGCCAAACATATGGTCAAAAATAAATCATATTCAGCAACAAGAATAGTATTTAAAAATTAAAACACAAGTTCAATAAAACTATAAATATAAGAAAATGTCTCAAAATATGAAAATAAGATACAACTGGTAAAACATTACAAAGTTAATAAAAAGATCGATAAACTTAATCCTTTTTTCAATTCCGAAGATAAATATTTATCATATACACATAAGAAAGCGAATATCTTTTAAAAAATTAAAAAGTTTTGGGTGGTGTTTTTCACCCACCAAGTCCTGCATAGTTAGAGACGATGACTGGAAAAATAACTCACGATGCGATTTAAAATCTGGACATTCAATAAGAATGTGTTTTACAGTAAAATCTGTACTGCATGTAGGACACATGGGTTTCCTCTCTCCACAAAGGAGATGTTTATGAGTAAAACGGGTATGTCCTATACGGAGGCGGGTCAATTTAACATCCAACCCCCGTATAGGGTGTACAGGCCATAATCCAATGAAAGGTTTGATGGCATGTAATTTGTTATGAACCTGTTCATTCCAGTTTGTCTGCCAAGTGGAATAGAGATGATAAAGAAAGAACTTCTTCGCATCACTGTATGGCAGGTTTTGTGAAAGAAATGAAGAAGCAACTTTTGCAGCACAGTCTGCCGCCTCATTTCCTGAAATTCCCGAGTGACTCGGTACCCAACAAAATAAAATATTAAATGCCTTATTTCGAAGAAGGCATAAAATAGTCAAAATTTCTAAGGCCACAGGATGCATTCGATTGTCGGGGTGAGAGAGCGTCTCCAAAGCACTCAGACTGTCAGTAAAAATAACGAAGCTTCGATTAGTAGACATCGAAATTTCCTGTAGTGCATAAGAAATTGCTATTAGTTCCGCAGTAAATATAGAAAAACTGGTATGTAAACGATAGCTCAGTGTACCAGATGGAAGTACAATGCCAAATCCGACATGCCCATCCGATTTCGAGCCATCTGTAAAAACAGGGATGAAAGATGAATGCTGACAGCGATGATAGAAAAATAACTGTTGAAAAACCACAGATGCTGTTGTGGATTTTTCAAATCCAAAAAATGGATTTAAGAAGGAAAATTCTGGCTTATCCCATGGTGGAAAATAAAAGAGGTTAATAGAATTAATTGTGGAATTATTGAGGCCCGAGTCCAGCAGAATCGTTTCTATTCTCACACTGAACGTTGGAATGCAGGAGGAACGAGCATTATAAATTCTCCTAAGACTTGCTGGAAGGGTTAATTCAGATATAGGGTGCTTCGGAAGAGACTGCGTTCGGAAGTAATATAAGGCGGAAATTTTTTTACGTCTTAAATAGAGGGGTAGTTGGTGGCAGATGTTATACAAG
>JAPMOR010075414.1:0-24366 GCA_026543865.1 Argiope aurantia
AGAAAGCTTTGGTGAAACCTTTCTCACTTGTTTTATTACAGAATTTCATAAATCTTTCTGCAGCATAAAATGAAATATAACAGTATTTCATAAAACCCTGTAGAACTGTGTAATCCAACAATCAAAATTTTATGTGAGACTTTGGATTTCTATATGTTTTTTTAAAACTATAAAATATTTGTAATGCATTATTTACGTGCTTTACAATAATATTTCTATACCAGTAAGATTTTTCATTTAATATACTTAAATAATTTGGCTATAGTAAAAAAATATTTCAAATATTTATTTATTTTTGGCTGGAATAATAGAATTCTATATAATAAGACTCAATAATATATGCAAATATGACCATTAAAAATATCTCTTGTAGGAACCATATATTTTGTCATAAAATAAAATCATAAAAATAATGATAATGACATTTTTCTAAAGAAGTAAATATGGTCATTGATTGGGATTTTTCAATTTAATATCTATTTAATTATTATCACTGTTAAATGACCATTCAAACAATAAACAACTTTTTATTTTATATACTTAAGAAACCAATTAGCTATTTAAAGATATTATATATATAATATTTAGGATTTTATGACATCTTAAATGAATGTTTACTAAAAATTATTTTACTTCCATGCAAACATTAATATAAGATTTTTTTTGAATTTCTTATTTCTTGTGTCATGTAATATTATGAATAATATAAAGAATATCAAATACAGAAAATTTATTTCACATCCCTACTAAATACAGGAAGTTGGAATTTATTGCTACTTCTTTTGATGAAAACCATTCTTTTAGAAAAAAGAATTGGATTGACTGAATGTACAGAATCTATTCCTCTTTAATTGAAATAAAATCTGATTTATTTCAAAATATCTCCTTCAGATGCTCCGAAAGATACTCGCATATATGACAAAAATAATAGCTACAGTCACAAACAGATATTCAAAAGAAATTTCTAGGAAAGTTTATTCTAATATACGTGTAGTATTTATTTCAAAAATCTTAATTAAAGGGAACTTATCAATTTTTTAGAACATCTTTATTGTCATTATAAAATACTTATCTTTCTTTTTTATTATATTCTATTTCTCTTATGGCTGATGGCCACATTTTCAAAGTGAAAATAAAAAGGGTTGAAATGCCGATCAGAATTTAATTTTGTTGTAATTGAACTGAGATTGGCTAATTAGATAGAATTAACTTTTTGAGAAACTGAAATGTTAAGAGGAAACATTTTGAGGGAAAATAATCCAATAGCAACGCTTTTATTTCTACTCTTAACAGCATTCAATGTACCAGATAATGAAGTTCGAGTTTTTTTTTCTGAAGATAGCCAAATAATGTTCATTAAACTTCTTCCGAAATACCTTCACTTTAGTAAGATAATTATTCCGAAGTGTTTTTCATCTAATGTTTTGCAAGTAAGTAAGTTAATGTTAGTATTTTTAAAACTACTATATTAACGGTAATATGAGATATGATTAGAAATTGTCTAGATTGTCGCTCTAAACACAAAGCTAAAACGCCAAGATAGATAACACTAATCAAATATTGATGAGAATATTTCACTCGCATGTGCTTACACTTAGATTTGGTAGATCCATCTTTTTCCATACATTAGAACTTTCAAAAATGTGTATATAATGTTTACGTCGCATTAATTATGGTAGAGAAAGTTCAGCTGAAAACCACATCAAGTTTTGTCAAAGCTAGGAGACGTGGACAGATTTAAACAAAGAGAAAGAACGTCTATGGCGAAAAATATATCAGTGATACAAGAGTTTAAGAGTTGTTTATTTAAGATCGAACTTATCTAAAAGCCTCTCTTTATTTTGATCTTCGAAGCATTGTTGGTTGCACTATACAGATGACAAATGTAGATGACTAATCTTTTGCACTATGCAGATGACAAATCTTTTCACGACCATAACAAATGTAGCACCAACATTGTACATACATTTTTCGGATTTGAATTGTACAGAAGTAGCGGAATTTTTAATGTGCTTGTAACTTTCAGAAAATTTGGTAAAGTTAGTTCAAAGTCAAACTCTGTTACGCATATACTCTCTATATGTTATAGCCTTGATAACAGGGACAATTCCTGATTATTTTTTTATCATGTTTTGCCAAGAAACTTAAATGCAAGTTCAGTTATCGACACTATTTTTAGAAATCATTAACAATACGTAAAATTTGGAACTAGAAAGAAAGACTCAAAATCCTGGAAAAAAAGAATGTTAAAAGCCTAACAATATACTTTAGATTGTGTCGGTATACTTACTGACAGAAAATATGTAACAGAAGAGACAAAAATGAATATAAATAGATAATCTCATCCATAGGTACAATAATGAAATATGTGACAAATGTAATGTTTTTTCATAATATATTGTTTAAAGCATTCAGATATCAATAAGTAAGCAAATCTCCAGAAAATGCATTAATCATTTTCTCTCACTTCATTGGTTTGAATTCATGATAGTAGGAATAATTATATTTCCTGTTGTTTTAAACTCATTTTTACCTTGCAGTTTTACGTTGTTGATCAAATTCTACAAAATAACATCGTTTCGCAGAATAACGAAAACATTTAATTGGTGCTTTTTCAAATGTATGAATTTGAGAATCGGAATAGCCGATAAAAGGACTTTGCATGCCTTCCAATATATGTGCGGTTGCATGTAATTTGTTGAAAATAAAAAAAGGTGTGAAATACCTTCATGCTATATATATATGTGTGTGTGTGTGTGTAACATTATTTTGGTTGCAACAGAATGCAGGTTTGAAGACATAGACGAGACGCTGTATTTTTAATCTCATTTTATTCAATATCCATCTCGGGAAAGCAGTTTCTTTACAAGCAGACGTAGAGCGATACAAAAGCAGAAGTAATAAAGAAGGGAAGAAGAGGGCCTAAACAAATCATCACTAGTCTTATATAATATGGAATTTCCGGCCAAGCGCCAATTCAATATACGTGTTGACTTTTTCAAGGGCACCGAAGGGATCACTTTCATTTGATACGAAGTACTGATGGCGCATTATTTTTACAAAGGGATTAATTAAACCGAAAGTGGAATTGGATCACGAAATAAGAGAATATTTTACGATAGACTAAATTAAGATAATATTTTGGAAATTAATTAAATTGAAATTAGAATTAAAATATCATATCAAGATGGAAATACTAACCTTTCATAACACGATGGCATGTACAGATAAAAGTTTTCTTCCTGTATTCAAGATGATACAAACATTAAATTATGCGATTCCAAGTCCCACAATGCATTCCATGTCTTTCATTCAGCTCTATCATGCGATCAGCAATTTACTTACTGCATCACCACTTAAAGGCAAAATGTATGGCACTAGTATGCAATATAATAGGAAAAGGAAAGGAAATGAGTGTTTGAACTCTGAATGCATTACTTCATTGTAACTGACATCAACTCTTATAATTATTCGCCTGAAACAGACATAGTAAATATAAAAATTTCAGAAGAGATAACGACTGCTATATAAAATCTGAATCGAAAACGCATCTGAAGCTTAAAATATTTTAGACATCGTACTTCACCCCGAGAATAATATTTTTTCTTCTTCATTAAAAGTCTTATTACAATTCAATTTATTTCAAGCGAACTTTGTAACTTCTCTGAACCGGTAAAGATTTGTCCGTTGCTCAAAGATTTGTCCAACTCTACCGTTGTCTGAGTCGCACAGTTTTTGTTTTCAGATGCGAGTGAACTTAGCCTTTGTCTGAGCCGCTTTAAATTTTTAGCTACAGTGAATTTTATTTATTTATTTTTATTATCTTTCTTTTTCTTATTTTTTTTTATTTTTCTTATTATCGATGCTATGGTTATTAAACGGCTCCTTTTTTTAGATTTCGCCCTTTCTATCATTTTTCATTTTCATTTTGTTATTTATTTATTGCTTTTTTAAAATTTTTGTAATTTTTTTTCTGTTTCCTCTTCTGAACCCAATACATTTTGTCAAGTATCTATTTTTTTTTAATTTGGAAGTCTTATTTTTTTCCCATCAAAATTCTAATCTTTTTTATTTCAAGTAAATATAACTGAGTTCTTTAGCAGTGTAATATCGTTGTTTGTATACACACCATATTCATCAATTTTGCCATATACAAGAAATTCCAATACACGTTATGAAAATAATTGACATATTGAACAAAGGCTATTAACTTGGATAATATTAAATATAAAATCTATCTGAATTTCAGATACTACTGCGATTAAAACGTTCCAAAATGGTGATATAAAGTTAACTTTATTGATCAAAATTTCTTGCATCTTCTTAAAAGTAATCTCTCTTGAATACAATGCACTTATTAAACATTTTAACGGATCATCAAAATATGCCTTCAAGTCAATTTTATGAAACTTCAGAATTCGTAACCGCATTTTATTTTATCGAAATAATGGATTCAAACTGGTAATCAGGAAGAGAAAATTTCAAACATGAAAACAAGAAAACTCAAGACCTAATCAAGTGAAGTGAATACGGAACTCATAGAGCCATATTTGTTGAAAGTTTGGGAAAAAACTCAAGACTAATTATAGCACTCAGAGAAATCGTATTGTCGTAGCTCAAAACTCATGAATTTTCTATCAATAATTCCGGCTATTTTTGTCAAATTGCTTTACTCAAATGACGAAAGTACTCAAATAACAATCTTTATTGAATTTCTAATCAATTGATGGAATTTCAAAATGCGCAAAATTACAGTAATCAAAGAAAATTTTCGACATTTATTACCTTGATATTTCAGCGACTTTACTGTACGCTTTCCGGTCATGCTTCACTTGATTGTTGAGCTATTTCTGAATCAGAAGTCTATATGCTTGTTGCATCACCGATAATAATGGCTTTTAGAAAAGAAAATGTCTTGGGAGATCATTTTTTATTCCACTTGAACATGTTGTTGTCTTTGAAATAAATTCAAAGTTCTACAAGTAATTGCAGATGCAAAGTGTAATAACCCAAAATGATCCTATAAAATTACTCGACAGAAGCCAAATGTCATAGGAAATTATTCAATAATGTCTCTTATTGTGGAACGAAGCCATCAAGGAGCAATTATCTGACTTCATAGACATCTTGATCAATAATCGAAAAGGATAGTTTATGAGATCGCGATTCCTTCACGACAGGTTCTCCACCATCACTAATATTTTTGTAATAATCAAACAGTGTTGCTTTAAATAAACAAAAGTAGACTTTAAAGCTTCTTGTAGTATTTCAAGTTATTTTGTATCAGAAAAATTTATTGCGGGAACACAATTTAATGCATGCACTTTTCTCAAATAGCATTCACCAGTTCGGAAAGTCAGCAGAGTGAATTTTGTTTGATAGGAGCATCTCTTTAAAAATAAATTTATTTACTGACGATGAAATGAAATAAATTTCTTACTGCTGTTCGATGTTTTTTTAAAAAAAACTCTAACAATTTTCGATAAATGTTATGAAATAAAAAATAGACGATGTTTTCTATAGATGCATTTTAAATACAACATTCCAGATACTTTTTAATTATATTTGTAGATATATTGAATAAAATCATATTGATATATACCATCTTCAATTGTTACATATAAGAAATTTACTTCTAAATCTCTAAGGAATGAACTATTTTATTTTCATCAAATAATAGCTGCGATCTACAAATGCTTTCTAAGCCGAAATTTATTTATTTATTTATTTTTTACTTTTTCGAATATAGTCAATGCATTTAAAACTCTAAATAAAATCTTTTAATGCCTTTTCTTTATAGCTTTATTTAGTTAAAGAAGAAGGATTCATTCCTTCCTCATCTACTTACCTTAAGCCCATTCAGCATAAGCGATTGTTCTCAGATAAAAATATAATCAATTATATATACTTTGAAATCTTTAGAGATTGAGAAATTCCTTGAAAAATATCTTATTATATTACTATAATAACATTTTTTCTCTTTTTCTCCTTTTATATTGAACAAGAAATTTAAAAAATACCGAATATTTACTTCAAATAATAAGCTGTATTATAATATAAATAAAAGCAAATATTAGTATCCAAATATGTTAATTTTACAATATACTTGTATAAAAGTTGTATTATTTCTATATAACTAGACTTATATAGATGAATGGATCATTTTAATAAATAAAAGCAATTTTATATGGCTTTTCAATAAAAGAATTGTTAGTTATTATAAACTTTTAATTAATCTATTATCCTTTTATCCTTTTAAATAATATCCTTTTATATCCTTTTAAATAAAAATACAAACTGGATTTTTCATTGAATCAGTGCAATATTTGTTGAATAATTCTTAGAATTATTATAAATTATGAAAAATATTCTTCAGTGCACATAAGACTTCGATGTCGAACGATTCTGGTGTCAGTCCTCATATTTCTTTTAAAGACATGCTGGGATTCACTAAAATATGTAATTTTATCAATTGTAGTTTCATCAGTTCCTTTTTAATTTAAAATTGAATTTTAAGGGCTTTGTAAAAAATTGGAGAGAGACGCTTAATATAATGAACAGAACAGCTTAAGGCCTACATAATAATAATAATATAAGTAAATAATATGATTATTTAAATTTGAAGTTTAAAACTATTTTGCTAGAAAGCTTATTACGAGGACAAGTTATATAATATATGAACATTTTAGAGGGAATTAATATTAGCGAACCAGTTGGTCGCCAAAGTCAGCTAGTAATAAATAAAAGCAATTTTATGTCACTCTTTCAATAAAAGAACTTTGAGTTATAAACTTTTAATTAATCTATTAAGTCTTACATCTCTTTAAAATAATTTACATAACTAAATATATAATTTAAATCTTCCTTTTATATCATTTTGAGTAGCTTAATTAAAAGTGGCTTAATTTGAGATTAACTGTAATTTATATATAAAATTAAAGATTAAACAAATTTTGTCTTAACATGCGGTTTAAATAATGAATGATGAATGAATTTTTAATATACAAAAAAATAAAACAGTAATTTCTCTTCGTAAAAATTTATTTTCCATATTTTTTTTTTGATTCACATCTTACAGTAAAAGTCATGAAAATTTTTTGTAAGAGACACCAAAAGAAACTTTGAAGATGAGAAAAATAAAAAAAATATATTCTAACACTGAAAAATTGAGTAGTTTGTCTCCGTTCAAAAGAAAATCGAATGAAAATTATTCCGGTAAAATTTTCTAACACAGATATTTTGTATTCTATTTACGGTTTTCTTCTTGTATTTCTTTTTCTCTCTAAATCAAAAAGTATTTTGAAATAAAGCAGAACAACTTTGATGTATGATCTGATCAAGGTAACTATCAAATTTTGACAAATTATCATTTTTTATTATTTTTTACTTTGAAACATTTTTATCTTATCCCTTCCGTCAAATAACTTCTAGGTATAACTTGCTATCTATTTAAAGAACAAAAAAAAATTTGGACTGATTTAAAAAGTAGAAACTTTAGAAATTTAAAACTCCTAATCATTAGTTTGGAAACTTCAAAATAAAATACAAATACTGTTTCAAGAAAATGGAAAATTATGTATGTCTTTAGATGTAGTTTTCAATTTATTTTACAAAAAGAACGTACTAGTATAAATCCCTTGATATCACAAAAGTTATTTTTTATCCAAAAAGTTTCATATTTATTGGAAAAGAATGAGAAAAGGTATCAGGTGTATCCATTGTATATATTGCTTATTTTGCTTTAAAATGTCAGAACTATATTATTCATCTGATAATCTAATTTTATCATATCAGATACTGTATTTATCTGATTCTAACGTGCTATTATTTTGCTTAAAAATAAAATGTGAAATCGTGAAATGCATCATTCCATTTCTTTTGAGCATATAAATATTTTTCATGTCCTGAATTTGAAATTCGCTTCATTTTATTCAAGAAATGCGAATATTGGATTTCATTTAATATATCTTCTTAATAATACAGGGGAATTATAATGAAATATAATTCCCTGTATAAGTAAGATTTCCTACTTAATTAGTAAATAGGAATTTAAATTTCACCATGAAATGCATTCATTAAATACATTCATTACATTGAATGTATTTCATCAGCTTTTTTCATAAAAAGTGGCTTTTAAAATTTTAACGCAACTAAACTATAGTTTTAATACGTTAATGGCCATGAACCTCTAGTCTTAGAAATCAGGAGACAATCGGTTGCTGAATTACATTTTTTTCATTCACGTCTTAAAGACTTATTTAAAACTACATGGAAAGGTAACAAGACTCTTATTTGCTGTAATCCATCAATATAAATTTGCTTATTAGCACGCTAAGCATAGATTTTAGAAGATCATTAACTATGCGGCTAAATTTTTCATTCTGATAATAAATACTTCCTGTAATAATTTATATGGCTTACATAGTCAAGCCTATTATGTTCCTTTATACACTTTGCAAATAAAATTACTCATGAAAATCAAAGATTATTTTATTATAGAAATTTTTTTAAACTTATTTGTTTGATGTAAGAGGGCATTTCCATTTGTAAATCAATTAACTGTTCTCTTTTTACTGTCTATACACAAGGATGTAATGAATCTTCAGTGATTAATCTTCAAACAGCAAAACAAATGTCAAAAAATGTCAAAATTAATTTCAATATGATTTTATTCCTAAAGAGAATTTGGTATAAAATAATTCATTTGATATTTCAATTAATGTCTCTTATAATATAAGCATAAATCTATTTGCGCTTAATTACATTTTGCTTCCATAAGAAGCAATTTATAATTTCGAAAAAAAAGAAAAAGAACTAAAATTAAATTTTCGTAGAACATTTATGGTATTTCTATTTAGCTTGAATTCACCAAATTCTCAATTATATAGTACTAGAAAAATTGAATTATCTTTAAGAAAATACATATGTGATGAGATTAGTTAAAGAACTTCATTTGATAACTCATTAATGCAAAAAGGTGAATAAAAGACAACAGGATCGTGGCATGAAGCTATGACGTTCTGAATTAAGTATTTTGATCGTCATGTTTTAACCTTATCATTCCTAACAGCATTCAGATTCAAGCATCTCAGAATATTGGAACTTGCGAATTTGTCTTTCAAAAAAAAGAAAATTATGAACCTTCAAAAATGCAGTTTTTAATGTACAAAAGAGGAGGATTCAGCTTAGTTGATAGCTACTATGTATACTTGGACATGCACCAGTGTTCTCAAAAACTATTTCTATCTTTCGGGTATACTATCAAATTACACTTAACTAGAGAGAGGAATTTCACATCGATATCCAGGATTGTCATTCGCCCCCAATAGTGTCGTAAAATTTGGCGTTTAGGGCTTTTCAGTATTTATAGAGTTATTCCTTATACATATTATATATACTGAATATGAACAAAGCCTTTTCTAAAATATAAAATTACTTTAATTCATAGTATTTGTAACAAAAGCTTACGTAAATTTGAAATTTCAACGCAAAGAAGTCTTAGTTATGATCAGTAGAATTGTTTTGTCTCTATAAAATTGGATATAATATTTTAAAACAAAATCAATATTCTTTGCTCATTCCAGAAAATAGTTTTAATGATTTTTTTTTTTTTTTTTGCATTAGAAATGATGAATTTTTTCAATATTCAAAGGTTTTCCAATAGTATGTTTTGAGCTCACTTCTTCAGTTTTGAATTCATTTTTTTTCATTATTGGCACACAGACACTAAAAATTTTAGATTATTTCGACTTTAAACTTCGTGATTTATAAATTAAAATATTCAGTATTAATTAAGACAATACATTATTTGTTTGCCAATAAATCAGGACAAAAGTATGAACTATTTTAATATAGCTTTTTCACAAGGAAATATTTCTCTGAATTCACTATCAAACAGAACATATTTAATCGGTCTTCGCTCTTCCTTTTTTTCTGAAAAATGCATCTGCTTAGAAAACAAAAATATTTCCTATATAGCACTCTATTTCATCATGAATATTTAGCCTTGATTAGCCTTGTAAGAATTAGTGTGAAATTTTTCTCTCTCGTTACTAGATGTAGTATATAATATTGCTAATTAATGATTTTTATTTTATTTATTATATATGAGCTAAAGTTTTCAAAGCAGAATGTGAAAAGATGTGTTTCAGTGAGAAATTGTGAGTACGGAAATGCTATAGTACTCTCTACAATCAAGACAAAAAACAGATTTTATGAGATTTTTTTAGTTCGCATTTTACTGATCACTGAAACACACAATCATCACTTTTATAAGTCATTTAAATATTGGTGTTATTAATTAGGGGAAGGTTGCTCAAGTTTTACCCCTTAAGAACAATTATGAACAAATCAAAAATTTTCGAAGGAAAAAAGAAATATCCAATTATTATCAAAACCGTAATAAAAGAATGTCTTATTAACTGTAAAACAAATCTAAAAATGTCTGTGTTTTTGATTAAAATAGCCAAAATTAAAATATTAAAAAGGCATAACTTTAAAGATCACTTATTGTTTAACTCATACCAATGAATTAACAGAGATAAGACTAAACGAACATTAATAGATTGCATCAATTATGTAAAAGCAGATGTGATAAATATTTATGTGCAGTACTAATATTTTTGTTCTTTTAACAAAATATTTCCTTTCGCGGCAATTTTTGTGCATGTAATAGCTGTAGAAAGACTAGAACAAGGCCATCAGTATTTCATATTTGATGAACAACAAATATGAGCTCATTTAATGCTGTTTCTACATGTCAAAGAATTCATACGAGGGTGGGTAGAAAAGTGACCGGCCTAACAAATAAAATAAATTGATTTATTTGTCAACAGTCCCCTTCCAAAGATATGCACTTGCTCTAGTGGTGCGGCAATGCTTGGACTCTCTCTTTGTAAGAGCTTTCTTCTAAGGCCTCAAAGCAGGCATTCGTCCCTGAGATTTCTTCGGTATCAGAACAGAATTTTCTTCAAGGCAGACATTTTTCTCGTTGGAGAAGAGGCTGTAATCCTGGGGGGGGGGGCGGCATTTCTGGAGAATAGGTGGCATTATAAAGAATTTCAAAATGAAGTTCATGAAGTTTTGCCATCACAATTACAGCTTGTGAACAAGAACATTGTGCTGATGGAACAGGATACTCTTATTATCCAAACTTGGTCTTTTTTCTTTGATTTTGGAATGCGATTTGTCCAAAAGATTAGAAAAGCATTCAACGCTGATAGTCCTGACTTTTTCTAGATAAACCAATAATAAAATTCCCTTAGTGTTCCATAAAACTGGTGCCCTAAACTTTCCAGCAGATGACGCACTTTTTGCTTTTTTGTGTGTGATTCGTCCTTCGATTTCCACTGTTTTGATTGCTGTTTGGTCTCTAGAGTATAGTAATGGATCCATATCTCACCCACTGTAACAAACGCTCAAGAAATCAGTTGGGTTTGAATTGTACAGCCCCGATATTATCAAGCGCTGAAGTATTTGATACAAGGTCAGCAAACGCGACACCCATCTTACTGTCAACATTATCTTACCCAAATTATCGATTAAAATATGATGTTCTCGTTCTTTAGATATACCAACAAACTCTACAATCTCTGTCAAGTTCGATCGGAGATCATTTCTAATATTTTTGTGAATTTTTCTAAAGCAGTGGCTTGTTTTGGTCTTCCAGAATGATTTGCATCTAGAGTGCTTGTCGACCACGTTAAAAGTCAGTAATCCATGCTTCAACTTTTGTAAATGAAGGAACAGATTCCTCCAGTGTTTTATCTAGCTCAGTTTTAATATCCGTTGGAGATACACCTTTTATAAAAAAATATTTTATCACACTTCAGTTTTCTTCTTTATTCATTTTAAAACATAACAGTTTAAAAGCAATCTAACACAAATCTTTGAAAATACATAAAAAGTATCAAACAAAGATGGCACTTTAAAGTACTTTAGTCGAAATAGGAGTGCTACCTTTAGGTCAGGTCGGAAATTTTCATCGCACCCCCGTAAACCCATCCTTCATTAACACTTCCAGTTCTTGCATTTGTTGTTGCATCTAGAAAGCACAAAGACAACGAAGAATGGTATTTCATGAACTTATAATATAATTTCCCCCCGTGATTTGTTTTCCAAAGTTAAAATTGTATGGGAATTTTATATTTTTCAACTAAAATTGAAAGGTTAGTTGCTATAGTTAAAAAAAAGATTTTGTAGCAAGAATATGCTTAACTAGATCTTCTTTGATCATGTTGTTGAGCTTTCCAAATTTAACGTGAGATTCAAATCCCTGAAGACGGCATCAGATAAATAGTATGATCAATTATTAATTCAATATTGCCTATGAGCATCATTAAATCTAATTTGAATCTTGTATAATTAGCTTAATGTCTCAACCATATCCTCGTGTTTCCACATGTTGAAGATTCGTTTTGACAATTTTGAACTGTCATAAAAAATTAAAACATAATTTTTCTTGAATATTTTATCTCAAACTACAGTAATTCCTAATTTTAACGAAAACTTCTACTATTAGATTAATTAGGCCAAATCTAAAATCATTATAGGCATGATTAGGTAAGATTCAAAATGCAACTCGACTTGTATTTCAAAGGTATGAAACAATCCAGGAATATGGCATCAAGGTGCTTAATTAACCAAATAGCTCCTTGGTTACTCAAAAACTGAGTATCTTAAAAAAATTATATATTTCTAATAAAAGCTAATACTATGGATTGAAAAATTACATAGAAAGTAGTAAAATATGCTTTGTAGATATATGTCTAAAAAGCAAATGTTTTTGATTTTTTCAGATGAACAGGTGAAAACTATATCACGGAGTTAATTTTAAATCATACTATTGCTAGAGAAGTTTTCTGAAGTTTATTTAAAATGCGTAAAATGTTTAAAGTGTTATGACAGTAAGTGGTAAGACTTGAGCAACTTACTCCTATTATAGGTTTCTTCTTTAAATTACAAGTATTCTTCTGTATTTAAATAAAAAATACGAATTAATGAAATATTTAAAATATTTTTTTACTTATACATATAAAATAAAAGTTTTAAATAGAGATAAGATTTTCTTTTATATAAAGAGATTCTTCCGAAGATGCCTTGCCTTAGAGAAAACCACATAAATGGAAATTTCAAAATAAAAATTGAAAGTCAAGTTCTGCCTCGCAATGATGAAGCCTAGAAAAAAAGAAAATCAATTATTTATATATAATAAAATATAATTAATTTAAAATTCTGATTGAAAACAACATAAATATGTGATAAAATTCCCAAAGATAAAATAAAATAATGTTATGCAGCAAATTCTAGTTACTAATGCAGCACACGGAGATTATCTAGAAATTTCTCGAGTTCTCTGTTAACTTAGCTGGAAACCGAAAATCGAATTACGTTTTCCATTTCTTTTTAATTAAACCGTCGAATTCTTCAAAAAGTGGCATGAGATTTAGGAATTTCCAAATGGGAAGCCTTGTAAGCGATCGTTGTTGGGAGTTAATCATTTTCGTAACTCAAAAAAATTATTTAGAGTGGGAGTGAAGGATAATATAGTTCCATACTTTAATAATCTAAGCAATTTCGACCTAATTTCAAGAAGAATTTCGTTGTAAAAATGTGGGAAATATTCGAGTGGCTCATCGAGAAAAAAAGTTTCTCTTCAGAACATTCTGATTATTATAATTGAAGATACTTTTACAAAAAATTTGAAAACTATCAAAAGAAATTGTTACAATGCTAATAAAACATGGTAATTCATACAGCCTTATTCTTATAATTTAAAATAAATAATTTAATAACATATTTTCCAAAACAAAGAATTAATTATTTAAAATTTGGTTTCTATTAAACGAGTTTTCAATTACCTGAGATGATTATAGGTTCATTCAGTTCATTTTTTATACAACTTAATATAATTTCCATCGAGGAAGTAAAAAAATGCAGATGTGCAGATATATATATATATTTAATTTCGAACAAAAATTTCAGCACAACCTTTTTTTTAAAAAAGAAGAAAGGATTTAACATTTAATCTATATTAACCAAGCTTTTGATTATCTGAAATAATTGTGGTTTCAATCAGCTTGGATAAGAGAGATTTTATTGCTTAACCTAAATTAATTTTAATCGCGGAAGAATAAAATTATCAGGCGAGACATCGATGCGTTTGTTATTTTGATATTTTGTAGAAATATATTCAAATATTAACTTTCAGGAATTAAAAAAAGTATTAAAAATACTGATAATTGAAGAATGCATGTTAACCTCCTAAGAAAACTTTTAATACAGTTGCAGATCTTATATACATATAGTTTCTACAATTGAGTAGAATTTATTTTTCAGTCTAGGAGAAAGAATAATATTATGAGAAAATATACAGCTTCTAATTCTAAAAAATGATTAAAAAACGAATAATTATGATTTAACTATATACTAAGGCTCCGAATCTCCTAAATTTTAAAACGGGTATTTTTATGTAAATAAAATGAAAAAATAAAAATTATAAATATGAACGTTGCACAGTCTAGACAGAAACATTAATAAATTTAACACACAATAATACGAAATACTCTTTACAATAATTGAAATTTATCAAATGAATTGAAATTTAATGAACATATTTAGATTATAACTATCGAGTTTCTTCGTTACATATAATATTGAAATAAATTAAGGCAAATCAGTTATGCAATTGAAAAATTATTAAAAATATGTCAAAGATATTATAATTCACTAATCATAACTAATGTACTGAAAGCAAACTTACAAAATTTTAAGGTAGCAGCTCAAATCAATGGCGACATAAAACATTTCGTGGCAATATTCATCATATATATCAATTTTAGGGCAGAAGCAATCAATATTTCAATAAATGTTGAGTAAATATGACTAACGAAATTCTGATATAATAGCTATGATATGAAATAAGATATTCTTACTTATCGTTGTTTTGATATAATAGCTAAAATATAAAATAAGCTTCTCTTATATATTGTTTTCAACTGTCAAAACAAAGCTAAATGGTGAAATCTTTACAAAAAAATAACTTAATCATATACATAATAATCATATTTTACACCATATGGACAGAAAACAGAAAAATAGTCTTTTTAATTCATACTCAGAAACTTTGAATTAACATGCCTGGATTTGAATTAAAAGAAATGCGGCAGAAAGCAGAGAAGATAGATTATCATAATTTTATTTTTCCGAATGATAAATAATATAACGACAATAATTAATCATCTGAGTTTTTCAGAGAAATTCTAAATGTTCAGTCAAAATAAGCTTTTTTTAAAAAAATACCACCATTTCAGAATGCAAAAGCAAACTTTTAAAATGTGAATGGATAAAATGTAAGAATATAAGAGTTCAATAAAATTCCAACGAGATTACTATAAACTGTGCATAAATAAATACACAAAATGTAATATCTTCATTATAAACCCCATAGGTAAAGGAAAATATGCAATTTTTTTAAAAAAAATGGAAAGGATAGAGCATTTTATTGATTCCACAGTCATTGTAAAATGCAATTGTAAGAATTAATTGCATTTTAAGATAAAATTACTTAATTAAGGATATCTTTATCAATAATTTAAACACATGTTGGTTATTAAGTTTCATTAAATAATAAAAAATACTAAATAATTGGTCAAGAACGTATTGGTAAATTGAAATAGATAATACTAATTAGTTAATTTTAAAATAATTGTTCAAAGATTTAATTTAACCAGAGTTTTTTATGCTGCTTTTATAGTTTTAATATTAGCTAAAATATGTTTCACGGATTTTTTTATTGGTTTTATTCATCATAAAATATATTAAGGGAAAAGAAAGAAAAATTAAATTACCATGCTTTCACTCATGGAAAAAGCAATATACCTTTAAATGACATTAAAAAAATCTGTGCCTTCCGATCCAATTTCTAAAGTTGCTTTTACTGCTTAATACAAAAAAGGAAAAAGAAGAAAAAGTTATGAACAACATCAACTATATTATCAGAAAAAAATAGCAATGTAGGCGTCAGTCCCATCAAGACTAAACACCCATCATATCACCCAGTCTCCAAGCAAACAGTAATTGAGGCACATAGAAATATTGATCCCAGACATATTCCATATTGTGCAAGTTGTATTTCACTAAGAACGCACATTTGTGATCATTTTGTGGCTTTTCTTGTTGTTGAAATGGCATCGGATTCAACTGTGATCATTTTCTGGCAGATCCATTTACTTAATAGTATAAACGATGAATAAATGGAATTGCTTGGCATGTTCGAAAATAACAGAACAGTGAGTGGGATGTATCCAATCAATAAATGTAGCTCCTTCTATATTTGGTTTTATGAAAAAAACTGTTCGGTGTATTAGACTACATTGTAAATACATAAAGATTTCATTAAAAGACCTGAAAAAGTAATTCTGGACAGATGTTCTGCAATGCAGAAGAACATCCTAAAACTGATTTCTTGTACAACTGTTTCATTTGTAAACAAAAGAAAATCTTTCTAAGTGATTTAAATAAAGTCACAAAGAGAAGCTTTTAGATAAATTAGCTCTTTCCACCATCGTTTTAGGCTTTCAATTTCGTTAAGATTTGTTTATATATCAAAAAGAAATTTTGACAAAATAATTAAACCTCCGCTAATATTTACTTACCCTCTCACTACTAAACCAGCCCAAATCGGTCGTGCAATTTCTATACTTATGAGGTATTTAAGGGAATGTTTATTTTTTAAACGAAGAATGTAGGATCTAAATCGAGGGTCCTTTTCTTGGTAACTTATTCCACATCTTGCACTCATTCATTTGAAACAAAAATATATCCCGACTCTCTTTGTTTGGGGAAAAATAAGGATTGTTTACTATATTAATTTGTATACCTACAAACAATGCAACTTTTAATTATTAATTCAGCAAGAAATGTTTCCACAATATTATCTCATGTTTTCCGCCCAACGACGATTATGGATAACCTCAGAATATTCAAATATTAACTTGGAATTAATGTTCACAGACTGTCACAGTCCCTTTAGAGAGTACCAAGAGAATATGGAATGTCAGTAGTTCGACTCAGTATACAAGTTCTCTATTCCCTTGGGCCACACCATTCACATAATGCCGATGACGGAATGCATATCCTCAGAGAGGAGTATTTACTTGGGTCAGTGAGGGCTATTTTATGACAGACCACATTACCAGTATTGTTATCTGCGGTGACCCTATGATTCAGAAACGTCGAATATTCCAAATTATATCGATATGATATTGATTTGAATCAAATAGGCTGCTCCGAAGCAAATGTTAGAGGGATATGTATTTCTCAGCAATGTTAAATAATCACACGAAAGGGTACTCGAGCGTTGTTCATTTCATTAGATAAGGATGTGACGTTAAACGAAGTAATTTAAATAAAGTGAAGAAGTTAAATTAGTATCACTCCTTAACCCAGTAAGAGAGAGCGTGAGAAAATAATTTATAACTCTGAAATAGTGTTAAACTAATATGTAGTTATCCTTTATCTAATTTTAAAAACAAAGCAAGATGAGACAAATACAATGATGTTCAGGTTCCATTATGATGCTTTATTTGTCTCAGGCAAATGCATTGTCAGGCAGACTTCTCTAAGGATATTGTAGGTTCGAATTCTTTATTGGGATTTTTGAGCCATAACTATAGAAAGAAATTTGTCCTTCGACTCCTGATTCAAAATGAAGTAAGCTCAGATGAAATATGATCTTTTGTATATTAAGTTTCAAATCAGCAATTCTGATACCGCGATGTTATTATTCGATCACCTAAATTCCACTTTTGCAATATTGAATATTTCTGCCTACTGCTTCATAATTTGTAGTATCAAAGCATTTTGAAATAAGTAGCTGAAGCTCAGACATCATATATCACAAAGGTATAAAAGGTATTAATTTTTTTCTTGATTCAATTGTGAATCATTAATGAAATTTTGCTGACTGAAAGATCAAATCGGAATATTTCTCCTTTTTTTACCAAGTATATTTTCTTTTTAAAAATTGTTAATTTATTTCAGTTTTAAAAAAAGTATGGGGCAGCATTGGTCGGAAAATTTTAAATATTAAAACATTTCAAAACAAAGTCAGGAATGCCGATGTTTACCGTCATTATAATAACAGCAGCTTTTGATTTGAAGGCAGTGCTTTAGCGTCAGTATTATAAATATTTTCGAGTTCCAGATTGGGCATCGCAAAGGTTCATCAAGCATCAAAACAGCCCTTGAGTAGACGTCAAAATGATATGTTAGCATATCAGGTAAATATTAAAATGATTACGCAATATAATTAACATTACAATATTAGGCAATATTATTAACAATTAAGAAACTCGAGCAACATGATTAGGCAATAAGAGTAACAGAAAAACAATAAGAAATAGTGGTGAAACACAAGATCAAGACATAAGAATAACAACAGGGAAAAAAAAATTTTCTCCCCCAAAAAAATTCCCAAAATAATTGGAAATCGGCCCAGTCTTATAGGAAATCCTTTTCACAGAATGGAATTTAAAAATATTTATAATATATTTTTATTTCTTTTGAATCTTAAGGATTTTCTTCCTTTATATTCAGGCAGTTAAATTTTATTCTTGAGCCCGTAACGTTTTTACAGTTTTCTTTTCATCTCACGCCTTTATAATTTTGCTATTTTTGATATAAGAAATTATATTCTGCGTTTCATTATGCTAATAAGTAATTCATTCTTCAAAATATTGTTTTTATAATTGTCTCTTTATTAGTCTTAATCACATTTAAATCTTCATTTGTTATTAAAATCAATGATTCTTAGTTACAATGTTTCTAATATTAACTACTAGATGGCGCCACGCGTATTGATTAATAATTTTTTACTAAAAAGAATCAAATAACAATTCAGTATTGAAAACATTAATAGTTGTATTTTGTAAGGAAGCATATAGCTGCACATAATTTAAAAATTATAATAGAATAAGAAGTGAGTAAAAAAATGTATTATAAAATTCTACCATTTTCAAAAATGAAATATGTTGCATAATTAAAAGCCTCTAAAATGATTAATACTTCTAGAACTGAATAAGCCATTTTGTGAATCTAAACCTCCGGCTCGAGCAAGTTTCAGACTATTAACTTATTTTTTTAATGCTTAATGTTACTTATTTTTTAAATTTTTTATTTTTTATTTAATTTACTTCCCTATATAGTGACCTAATTACATGATACGGCAATTGCTTCATATATTAAATCAGATGAAACATTTTTTCAAACTTCGCCTATTTGAATATTTTAAAGATTCCTTTACTCTATTCGAATATCCAAAACCTCACGAAGGTAATTATCTAATTCATAAGTTGCTAACCTAAGGCTAGTAAAAATACGATATTTGTAGGCTAACTATAACATATAAGTGGAACACCTATAAAATGCCAAAATATCTTAACCAGTCTAATTGTTCTTTCAGGCGCCTCATTTTTAAGTTTCCATTATTGCCTTCTTCCGGATTTCCAAATTCTATCAAAATTCCGAAATCAGTATTTATCTTGAGGGGAAAGTTGGGAAACTTCGACATTCTGGAGAAATGATTTTGGCAGAGAGGAGGTCATGTTTATTGCAATCGGAAAATCGCAAACCCTTTCCGTTCGTGTGTGGCAGCAAACATTGAACTTTATGACCTCGAAAGGACGCAAACATGTTTGAGAAGATCATTGGTGAAAATAGAAGAACCAATTCTTAAAAGGTGTCTTCAAGGTAGAAGGCTCTTTGTGATGGCCTGCATTTGAGACTCCTGGTACTCGGAAGAAATTTTTCAGTGCTTGAAAAGATGATGAGAAATTTCTGTTTACTATTTGAGAACTTTGGGTTCTGTAATATTTTAACCAGATTTACTAGAAAATGGAAACAGAATATGCTTTTTGATATTTAATTCTATGACTGCAACAGAAACTCAATTTCCTATTTTAATTAACTAATTTCGTTATATTATGAAGTCATCTCCGGAAAAATTTCTACAGATCTTTGAAGCAAATTTATTTAATCTTAATTTAAATTAATGTGATATGTACGCTAATTATTTAAAGGTCTATGTTAATAAGTTGGTACAAAACATATTTTAACTATATTTTGCCTACAATTTTCAATCCTCCATTAACATTTTTCACAAGTTTTAAAGTATCAAATAATAATTTAAAGCATAAATAAATGCTATACTTTCGTATCAATTTTCGTAATGTTTATTAAACATTTAAATTAGAATTTTAATCATTTTATTAGCATTATATTAGCACTCTGATTGCCTTAGCATTTTCATCAAAATTACATCCTACCAGGGGCCACCTCAGAAATGAGGATGAGGAACTTCCTATATGAGGGTTGGTGCTCGCCACTCTGATAAATAAGGAAGTGGTAGAGATCTGGTCTCTCCAATCGATGATGGGACGTAATTCCCACGGTAAGGGTTGCACCGTTCAAAATGTATTCAGGCTCAAATTAACGACCATGAAACCTTTAAGAATATGAAAGCTAAATTTTTGCATTAGACGACATCTTTGCTTGTATTATTTTGCACAGAAAAACAATAATGAAAAGTGGGACACACTACCATAAAAATAAAAAATAAAAATGTTTAAGCACTTAAAAGTTGTAGCTGCAAGAGTGAACATGAAAGCGCTTAGAGAGAGAGAGGATAAAAGGGAATATACAGGGTGTTACCGAATTCGACAGACAAACTCAGAGGGATGGTAGTAGGCATCAAGAGGATAAAGAATCACCATACAACACGGGGGCCCAAACGATGTTTAGGGGGTGAAAATCGCAAAAATATAGGGAGTCGGAGAATTGTTGAAAACTGTAAAAATTTAATTAAAAAAATAATAAATGGTGTTTCAAATATGAATTTATTTTAAGTGAAAGCACATTCTTAAAGGCTGTTTTTTATGTAAGTAACATGCCGATTTGATTAACCAGAGGGTCGTAAATTATTGAAAACGAAAAAGTAATTTAGAACCCTTATCTTCAAAAATATTTAAACTTCAAGAAAAATAAAAGTTTGAAAATATGAAGTATTTTATACTCTTTAATTTGATACAAGTCTGCAGTGAGAAAACTGAGGAGGTTTTAAGATATTCAAGAAAATGTTTTCCGGGAAACATCGCTTCAACATCAGCACCGTTGTTTACAGAGGGTGTTCCCAAATTCGAAAGGTAAATTTAGAGAATTGATAGTAGGCATTAAGGAGATGAAAAGTTATCATAAAACATAGGGTCACAGGAAACGTTTATTCTGTGAAACTCGGAAAAACAGCAGACATTAGAAGAGGCAATTAGCCTGGCGAAGAGAATGGTCCCATGAATGCGAGGATTTGGAATAAGGTAGTCGAGAAGAAAAAGCTTTTTCGTAATTTTCCATGCGTTAGAGGAATATAAAAGCAGCAAGCATTGCAGAATTTATGGTTCGATGAGTATAAAAGCAGCTTGTATTCATTAAAGAGCAGTGCATAATTGATAGTTAATAAGTTTCAATCGTAAACCACATGTCAAATTTCACGAATGATGAATATGCAGATATGCATTTAATTTATGGCCGAGTGAATGGTGATGGACGCCTAGCATAAAGAATATACCAAGAGCAATATCCAAGTAGGCGTTGTCCACATCACAGCACCTTTGCAAATATTGATCGACGGTTGCTGGATACAGGATCCTTCAAAATAACGAGGCCAAATGCAGGGTAAGAACGCAGTGTGCGCACACCTGAAACAGAAAACAGAGTTTTGCAGCATTTTCGATACAGCCCTTCGACAAGCACGCGATCAATTGCAGTTGAATTGGGAACGTGTCCGGAGGTCCTTTAAACGTCGATGTCGGTTGTGTAATGACCTTCGCTGCCGCAACATTGAGTAATTTTTATAAAAGTTTCCCATCGTCTCCTTTCCACTACAGTCTTTCTTATATTAAAATGTATGTGCTGTGAATGTTTGCTGTATCTATATTCCACCAAATAAATTTTCACCATCGTTTGCGACTTTATATTTATTTCTTTGGAAATTCTTTTCGCCTTTTTGTCTATTATATATATATATATAAGTTATTTATTTTTGTTTACAGTAATATTGTACAAAAAATGATTGGTTTATTTAGATTTCAAACATCTCAGGAAATTGTAAATTAATTTTTCTGTGCGAATAAATGGTGGTCACTTTTTATTCTTTTTACTTTAATCCAGATATACATAGAACAATACTGTTTATAGGTTCAAATATTTAAATAACTACTTGTTACTAAGTAAAAATTAATTATACAAAGCTATTGCCTTATATGATTTGAAGTTAAAAATTGTTTTGAATTTTCTGAGTTGTGATAGATTAAAAAGACTATAAAATAATGCTATTAATAATAAATAATTTAATGATTAATTTTGTGCATCAAAATGAAGTTCAACTATTTTAAAATATTTAGTTTCGAAATCTTAGAAAATATCGCAACATTTTTCCATTTCTCTTACAAAAATAAAGAAAAATAGGGCCAAATTCGAATTCTTTTACGCTGAGATAAAGCACTATTTTGCTGAGATATAATAACTGCTTTCATCACTGCCTTTCCTTCACAACTTATTTATTGAAAGGTCAGGAACTCAGTTTATTTTATGGAAACTCTCATATATTATAACAGGACACATCACAGGATCTAGATTCGTTATGTTACATTCTCAGAAAAGAACTTCTCAACGCGTCATTTCTAGAGAAAATAGGAAGCATGCATTCACCTCTTGAACATCCTAATAAGAAAGTGATTTCTCTCAACTAAACTTTATGTGTGTTTCCAGGTCACTTGTAAAAAAACCTTTTCTATCAAAAGCTGAGATATTATTAGAAAAACATTTGCTTTCAAAGCTATTTACTGCATAAATACAATTCAGAAATTGTTACAGCATTCTCTTGCAATAAGGGCAAAATATCGTTATTCTTTGCAACAATAGTATGACAAGGTAAACTAATAGCCTTATTACAAGCACATTACTAAACTGAAAAATGTAGCTTCCTTCGGGCATAATTAACTTATTTTAATAAAACATGCAAACTAATAGCTTAGCTTTACCAACAGCAGCTTTCAGAGCACAGGAAAAAAATGGGATAAAATCTGCATATTAAATTTTGCATATTTTTACTTCAACGAGATACTATTCACTTTATCCAAAATGTTTGATTTTCTTTGCGTTTGGTATCAACATCAACCTTCTTCCGTATGCAAAAACTATCATCTAGCATACATTCATGCTATTCTCTCTATTACTTCATTCGCATCTTAGAGATAGCAAACTCACTGTTAGTCACACTAAACAGATATTGCAGAGAAAAAGTATAAATAATATATACCTTAAATGCATTTTGAAAGACATATAGTAGCTCAAAATTTTCATTACTGTTGCTAATGTCTGAAAATCTAGCGACAGTTTAGAGCTTTATGATTTTCTGAAAAATCCTGAATAACGCTACATTTTCCAAATTTATTTCCCGGTTTGACCAAAGAAATATTTGAATTTTTCGTTTTTAACCTAGAATTATATTTTAGGACCAATAAAAATTCTTTTATTGGGTTTATGTTTGCTTACTCGGGAAAATGATTTCTTCAAATAATAAAATGAAGCTATATAAATATTATACATTATCTTAAAACAGATTTTAAAAAGTCTTAACTATCTATGATTAAAGATATATAACGTTTATTTCTCCAAGCATAAATTAATAGCGATTTGTTTTTCCCTTCCAGATACATTGATTTAACATGCTCATTTTGTTCGTATTGCTAGAATTTAAAAATATAATATATTTTAGAATGTAATAGCACAATTGTAAAATAATAATGCAATGAAACTTTGATATAGTGGAACAGCAAATCCATTAATAGGGCAACGAACTTCAAAATGCGATATATGGAGTAACTTTTTAATCTATACTTATAATAAAGTTCAATATGTGTGTGTGTGTGTGTGTGTGTGTGTGTGTGTGTGTGTGTGTGTTGGCGCTCTACAGGCCAGACCATTCAACCTACAGCTACCAAATTTGGCACGTGTATACCTTGGAGGCCGGTAATGTGCACCTGGGGGTTATTTTTTCGAATTTTTAACTAGAATTTTATTTATTTAAAAATTAAGCGAAATTTTGACGTGTTTCTGCTATAACTGCCGAAAATACTACCGCACAAAAAAGATTTTTACATGAAGTTAAAGATAAAAAATTTATCTTTTAAATGATACTACTGTTTTCATCTTAAAATTAAATTTCTATTTTTAATGAATTTTTAAATAAATATTTTAACTATGTTTTTCAATAATTTTTTTCGTCAAAAATAAAAATTAAGATTAAGCACG
>JAPMOR010075416.1:0-14987 GCA_026543865.1 Argiope aurantia
GGTTGCTCCAAAATAAAATTGTGCATTGGTAGTAATAATGGCCTATCCCCATGGATTATACCCACAATAATCAATGCCACGTTTGGACCACTTACCCATAAAGAAGACACCTTTTCCCAAAATAAATACAAAAAATTGGTTCTAGATATTCGGCACTTGAGATCAGAGGAGAAAGTGACAAATTTTATCAATAGTGTTCCGGAAGCAAGGATTCGAATCATACACACGAACATTGTATTAAAATACATCATTCGTGATGTAGACCCAGATTTCAGCATTAGTGAAAATTAACGAAGAACTATCTACACAGGATATTATCGCAACAAAAATTGTTAGATTTAAGAAGAAGGGGACGTGAGACCCTATTCTAATTGTTCAAATTGAAGAAATTAGGAAAACAAATCGCTCTGAAATAAAGACTGGTCGACTCATCTTCAAAGTGACCAAATTTATAGAGAATCCCAAGCTATGTTATAAATGCTCGGTCACACACAATGTTCAGTCACAAATAAAGATTCGGTCGAACACAGCTCCGGTGCCAAAACGATAAAAGATGTAAAAATTGTGGGGCTCACATGCCGAAGAGTGTAAGTTACCCACTAAATGTTTTAGATGCGAAGAGTGCAATTATTACTGTATAGAAAACAGATAATAAATCTGGTCAGTGAAAAAGATATATCATTTCTGGAAGCAAGGAGGATAGCAAAATCGTAAACTTATGGGCAAAAGGTAAAGGGTGATTCGCTAATTCAGTGTACGGAAAATACAGAAATGAAAATAACGTATCTCTACTCGTCTTTACAAGACTTAACAAAACTAATTACTGCTCTACTACCACAAGCAAATGAACTCTTAAAACTTCAAGAAGTAAACAGAAAGTGTATTTCACGTATAGGGGAAACTCTGGGAAATTTAGATAAACAAGTTGAAGAGAATATTACTATCCGGAAACAATGGAGACTCAAAGGGAATCGATTTACTCGCTACAATCTAAAATTGCCCATCTTGAATCCAATCTTGAATATAACCAGTTACTTAGCCCAGGTATTGTACACCATCAACGTTCCCTAGCTGAAATAAATAATTTCAGTGTTACGGAGGATTTCTCGGCTACCGGTTAATTTTTTTAAAAAAATTTATTTTTTACCTCTTTTTTGCCCCATACAGTTTGTTCAGTGGAACGTTAGGGAGATCAAAAATAAGATCCCTTAGCTTCAGGCGCCCCCTTTTTCGTCTGCCCAGTGTTTAATTTTGCAGAAAACTTGGCTCAATGCTTCTACTTTTCTCTATCTCAAAAAAAAAATCTTTCAAGTTAAAAGACAAAACTCTGCTAGATGTGGACTGTTAAATGCAGTAGAACAAAACATTCCAGCTCAAGTGATCTCACTCACATTTCCTCAGTCAGAAGTGGAGGTCTTAGCGGTAAAAATATTCTGAATTCCCACACACGGTTATCAATCTTTAGTCTCCTGGAGGTAAATTTGGACACAAATGGTTGGAATCATTGTACTCACAAATCTCTTCTCCTTTCGTGTTGCTGGGGGATTTTAATTTACATTATCCAGCACTTGGGAGCGAGCATTCATCTTCCGATGCAAACTTGGTCCTGGATTGGTTTAGCACCAAACATATGTGCCTTCTAAACATGAAATATTATACCAGATACCAGGGTACTCAAGCCCCTTCTTTATTAGATTTGTCTATCTGCTCCGCGGATATAATCAGTAAGATTAGTATAAAGATATCTCATGATATATATGATAGTGAATATCTGCCCCATTTTTATCTCCCTTTGATATTTAGGTGCAAAGTCTCTTTATACTGAGGAATACATTAACTGGGGCCAATTCTTAAAGGTTTTTCTCCAGTGTCAAGGGGTTGCCTCTTCCCTCGATGAACTTACTAAAATATTCTAGGAAAGTGCAAACTCATCATCTTACTCTTTCTCTAAATCAGCTCAATTTAAATGTCCTTGGCGGGATGCAAAATGTAATTACCTTAAAGCTCTTAAAAGGAAATTATTAAGAGAGGCGAAATCATATCCTTCTATTTTAAACTGGACTGTATATATATAAATGGCGGCAGTTCTCAGAACCGCAGCTTTTAGGAGAAAACCTGTCAGGAGGTAGTTTCTTCCCATCAGGCATTCAGCATCGTTAAAGCCTTAATTAACAGAGATGAGTCTTCCTGTATATCCGATCTTGTTCTCTCTTCGGGTATTACTCTGACGGCGCCGATTGCTAAAGCAAATGCAATAGCAGCTAGCTTAATTGAGAGAGCACCAAATGTACGTGCTCCTTGAGATTTTTCTACAGATGATCCTGAAAATTAGGATGAAATGAGTTTGAACCGCCCTTTTTCTTATAGAGAATTAAAAATGCATTAAAAGGAACGAAAAACAAATCCCCTGGAATTGACCAGATAAACAAGAATATGTTGTCTTGTCTTTCTGATGAAAATAAATATAAAATTTTAAAATTATTCAATAACTTATGGACCAACACGATTGTCCCAGAAAGCTGGAGAATAGCGAAGATAATTCCTATCTTAAAACCTAAGAAAAATGCAGCAGAGATCACTTGATATAGACCCATTGCGTTAACATCAGTATAGGTAAATATTTTCGAACGGACTATTATGGTCAGTTTTCTGCTTCATTATTTGGAAAAAAGATTTTCCTCTTCTTTTCATGCTGGATTCCTCCCGTACAAAGACTGTGACATCCTATCTGCAGCCTTACTCAATAAAATTTTAAAAGCCAGAGCTCAAAAGAAGAGCAAGTATGGTATTTCTTTTGATATAAAGGCTGCTTACGATAATTATGGCATGGCGGCTTAATGCTACAAATATTAAAATCGGGGATTAAGGGTATTTTTGACCTACAGATCTCATATTTGTTACAAGATAGGAAAGCTTTTGTATCACGGAGAGTCGTGACTTCTTCACCTTTTAAGCACGAAAGGTGCGTATCGAAAGGAAGTGTGCTTTCCCCGTTACTCTTCACAATTTTTATGAATGATATATATAGTATCTTACCCAATGATGTTTATTGCTTTATATATGCTGATGACGTATTTTTATTAGTGGAGGAAATTAATATTGAGGAGATTAAAAATAAGATGCGGTTCTGTTTTTCTAAACTGGAAAGCTGGTGCAACGAATGGCATATGGATATTGCTCCTCAAAATAGTAATATAAAATACCTTTTCTATCGAAAATTGCCTGTTCGGGTTGTAGTATCTCTTGATCCAATAATGCTAACTATCTTGGAATCCAGTTTCCTGCAACATTGTCCTTTCGTTCACATATTGACTAGCTTAAAACCAAGGCCTTTAAAAAGTTAAATGTGATCAAAGGATTGAACGCTCCCAGATGGGGTGCGAACGCATCTAATTTGATCAAAATTTGCAATGCATGCATTACTCAATCCCTTGAATTTGGAGCTCATACGGTAGGTATGGCCGATAAAGCTGGCTTCGCAATTTTGCAAACGATACAGAATAACATCCTTCGATTTGCACTTGGAATCCCACAGTTGGACACCTCTCCCAATCATATACAAAATATCAAATGAAATCAATATGAAACTAAGGTTCCGAAAGAAGAAAGTGAAATTCTTAGTGAATCAGTTCTTAGCCCAGGAATTCACAGAGGTATCGAGATCAATATCCGAGGTGAAATCTGTAATCTCTAACCGCATTTCTCAAAGACACCCCTGCGGAGGCACATTGGAAAAATATTGACGTCTAAAAAACCTGTCCCTGGACAATTAATCCCGATTATGGTTCCGGTAAGGTGGGACGATTGTAAGCATTTCTTTATCAGGACCCATGACTTGAGTTTCGAACAAAGGAATTTGGCTCCGACTACCATTAAACATTTGTATGCCGATTTCAATTTACATCTCCCCACGGATCTAATTATCTTGGCCACAGATGCATCCAAGAATAAGAATTCTACTGTGATGGCGGCTGTCAACTGCTAATCGAATGTTGTCATAAAGGGAACGGTACATATCATTAACTTTGTGTTTTCAGGGGAGGACTTTGCTATAGGTTTGGCTGTAATGAACTTTGTTAAAGAATATAACGATTATATTTTATTGACTAAAGTTTATCCAATTTGACGGCCCAGAGATACCTAAACTTTCATTCTCCAAGAAACGCTTTTTCTGTGGCCCGGGCTATATTTAATGCCTTAAAGATATGTTTCTCATTGGAGCTTATATACACTCCTGCCCGCGTGGTAATTGCAGAAAATGAAAGGGCTGATCATTTAACTAAGCAAGACTTAACTTCTCCTTATATCAGCGACTGGATCTTGCCCGAAGACACCAGTTCCGTATGCGCTAAAATTGTACGACGTAAACAAAACTTATAATTCAAAAATTGTAAATACATTGAAAAATCCAAATGGCTTGATGCTTTCAATTTTAAAAATCTCAATTTATTTAGACGTAACGAGGTCTTAATTTTTCGATTCATATCTAGGAGTCTTTCAGTCAATGCAGTTCTTCATAAATGTAGGCTCATTGAATCACTAAATTGTGTCCATTGCCAGATTCCAGAAACTTGTCAACATTTCGTCTTCTCTTGCCGTAAACATGAGACAGCTAGATTCTCTCCGTGCCAAGTTGTGTTATATTCTACTGTCTTTAGATTGGATTTGTGATTTCTCCGCTCAGGGTTGTCATAAAGTGAAGGCTATTGCTTTCTTTGTTGATTGTAGCAGATTTTAAATTATTTGTGATATTCGTGTTTTGATTTTGTTAATCCTGCACAAGCTGAGAACTCGTTCAGGAACATACGCCGGAAAACAAACCTTCATCCTTCCTACGCGCTATACGCCCCTCAGGAGCTCACCTACTATAGGTGAGTTCGGTTGTCCCAACACCGAGGTACCCAGGGATCTTTTCTTTTCCCAAGGGGTTTATCGTCTTTGGTAAATACGGGTGTTGCGTCCCTGGGTTACCCTAGCGATCCTTCTCCTATTTTTATTTTCTAATTTCCATTTTTGCATCATTTGAATTGATATTCCATTTCTATTTATGTTGAATTTTTGTTTGAAATTTGTGTTTTACATTAAACCCATGTGTTGGCCGTGCATGGTGACCCGTTAGGGGCAAGTGGGATCCTGGGGTCCCTTTGCATTCTCTTTGGCGCATGCTTCTCCGTAAAGTCGGGCGACAGGAGTGAGCCCGCTTCTACCAATCGGCTGGTGGTGTCTTTCTTCGGGAACAAGGAAGCGCTGCTGGAGGGTTACTTCTGCAATATATGTAGGTCTATATCCCGGTGCCACTCCTAAGGTAAGTGCCGAGGCTGGAAAGCCCCAGAGCCGGTGGCTGCCTTCCCTAGTTGGGTTCCATGGTGGGTGGGGGCGTACCGGGATGAACAAATTCTGCTCGTTATGGTTTCCCAAACTTTAGGTCCCGACGGAGACGAGTGTCCGTCAAAGCACTATTTGAATTTCGAAAGATTTTTTATTATTAAAAAGATTGATGGTAATTTTAGAACTGTTTCCCCAATTTTAATCCATAAAACTATCCTTGGAATAGTTGGTGAAGTCCAATTTATCAAAAAAACTAAAGTTGGAGATATTCTCATAGAGGTAAAATCTTCAAATCAAGCTAATTTATTACAGACCCTTAAATCAATAGGAATGCACGAAGTTAATGTTTCTGCTCATAAATCATTAAATCAGTCTCGCGGAGTTGTCTCTGAATCCGAAATCAAATCTGACTCCGAAGAAGAAATTCTTGAATGTTTAAACCCTCAAAATGTCTCATCTGTTAAAAGAATTTATATCAAACGTGAAGGCCAAATGTTAGCAACTAAACATCTAATACTTACATTTAACACACCTACACCACCAAAATCAGTTCAAATAGCATACATTAATTGCCCAGTCAAAACTTATATCCCAAATCCGTTACCATGCTTTAAGTGCCAAAGATACGGGCATTCTATGGCAGCCTGCCGCGGCAAAGAAACGTGTGGCCGTTGCTCGGAAATTGGCTACAACATTATATCCTGCTCCTCTATCCCGAAATGTATTAATTGCAAAGGTGACCATCCATCTTATTCTCGGAAATGCCCTAGATGGATCGAAGAAAAGGAAATTCAAACAATAAAAGTCACAAAAAATATTTCTTTTGCCGAAGCACGAAAAATTGTAGTTTCCAGGACACCGACAATTTTAGTGTCGTATTCTTCTGATGTCAAAACCTGCCCTTATTGTTCAAATAAAACAGCACCACAAACAGAAATATCATCTGATAATAATCCAACACCTTCATCTAGACAATATTCAGCTAATCGCAATAGATCCAATGATCCTGAAAAAGAAATAATACAAAACAAAACTGTACCTCCAAATATATCTAAAGTAAATGACCAAAAAAACCAAAAGGAAACTAACTTAGGAAATCTAAATAACAATAATGCCTTAAAAATACCACCCGCTATTCAATTAAACAGTGGTAACATTATTCATAACAAAATATCTCGTACACCTACAACCAATAATAAAAAAGCAGAAACACCTAAGAGAACGTTAAAACTTTTCAAAGAAACAAAAGCAATGAGAAAGTCTCGAATACAGACAATGAAAAATAATTTAGACGGAAAAATAAGAGATTCCATTAAAAAACGTACACTCACTAAACAAGATTTTTTAAAACAATCAAGAATTGAGAAAGATGATGATACTGATGATTTTAAAATCCACCCATCTGATGAAGACGTGATGTTCACTGACGGGGTCGAAGAGACTTTAAATACACCAAAGAAAAAATAAACTTTTATGGCACTTAAACTTACTTCGTGGAATTGCCGTGGTTTAAAGTCCCACTCTGATGATATTAAATCGCTTTTAAATAAATATCAGAAAGTTTGTCTCGGCTTACAGGAGGCTTGTCTTTCTTCTGACGATGTTATTAAAATTAAATATTATAACATAATAAGGAAAGATTACACTCAAGGTGCAAGAGCTTCAGCTGGTGTAGCAATTCTAATCTCAAAAGATTTTCCCTTTATACAGGTACCATTAAATGGCGAGATACAAGCATTAGCAGTTCAACTGCAGATTGATGTCCTTGTTACTGTTTGTTTTATTTACCTCCCACCTAATTATATTTGCACTTAACAGGAATTAGATGAATTAATAGATCAATTACCTGAACCATTCTTTCTTCTTGGGGATCTCAACGGCCATAACCCAATATGGGGCAGTCCAGATATTAATATAAGAGGAAAACAAATAGAAACCCTAATTGATGACCACGGTATCTGTTTATTAAATAATAATAACCAAACATATTTTCATCAACCGACTCGGATGTTCCACACACTTGATTTGGCTCTTTGCTCTCCATCTTTAGTCATCAAATGGAATTTCAATACAGAAGACGACCTGTATAACAGTGATCATTTCCCGATCATATTAAATTACATTGATGATGACATTAGATATCCTGAAAGACCGAAGAAATTCATATTTCAAAAAGAAAACTGGACACTATTTTCACAACTTGCTACAATAACATTGGAAATGGTACAAGATTATAGCATAGAAGACGCAGTTGACAAAGTTACAAATTTAATTATTCAAGCAGCAGATATAACTATTCCTAAAACATCAGGGAAAAAACCAAAAATATGGAAACCCTGGTGGAATGAAGAGTGTCGAATTACTAAGAAAGAACTAAACAAAGCTTGGGGAAAATTCCGACGCTATCCGATCACATCTAACCTAATTACTTTTAAATTGGCTGGTGCAAATTTTAGAAGAGTTAAACACTTAAGTAAAAGGAAATCTTGGCAAAATTTCATTAACTCCATAAATAATCAAATTTCATCAAAAAAGCTGTGGGACAAGATAAGAAAACTTTCTGGTAGATATAATGATAGTTCAGCAGTATCTTTTTTGAATTACAATGGACAAGTCATAACAGATATTAAAGAGATTGCGAACACATTAGGAGAAACTTTCGCTGCTGTTTCTAGTACGAATTCATATTCGCCGGATTTTATTTTATTCAAGACAAATGAAGAGAGACAAGATATAAATTTTAATACCGTTACAGACGAAGAATATAATTGTGATTTTTATCTTAATGAACTCAAACGCGCTTTGAGTAGATCGCATGCTACTTCCGCTGGTCCTGATAAGATCCATCTCCTCATGCTCACTCATCTAACTGAGACGTTCATGCATAACCTTTTAATTTTACTTAACAGAATATGGAAAGAACACAAGTTCCCCAATTCCTGGAGAAGAGCCACGGTAATCACTGTTTTAAAACCTGGGAAAGACACTAAAAATCCTAGCAGTTATCGACCTATAGCTCTCACTAGCTGTCTCTGCAAGATATTGGAAAGGATGGTAATTTTTAGACTTACACATGTTCTGGAAAAAAAGAAATGGTTGTCGCCTTTTCAAAGCGGTTTCCGAGTCGGTAGAGGAACAGTGGATAGCATCTTACAACTAGAAACTTCAATACGAGAGGCCTTCGTTAGCAAAAAACACCTTATTTCAATTCTGTTTGACATGGAGAAGGCATATGATAAAACATGGCGATACGGAATTTTAAAAGACCTCTATGAAATTGGTTTTACAGGCAATCTCCCAATTTTTAGTAAGAACTTTTTGAAGACAAGAACCTTTCAAGTCCGAATAGGAAATATTTTATCTCGCAACTTTTATCAAGAAGAGGGTGTTCCTCAGGGCAGCGTTCTTAGTGTTATCTTATTCATTATTAAAATAAATAGAGTCGTGAAGCAATTACCGACATGTGTGAAAGGCTCTCTTTTTGTAGATGATCTTGCAATTCACTGCTCCGGCACAGAAATGGTCTATATTGAAAAGAAATTGCAAGAGGCGGTGAATAACATCAGTCAATGGAGCAGAGAAAATGGATTCCAGATTTCAACTCAAAAGACAGATGGCGTACATTTTTGCAAAAGACGTGGACTCCATCTGGATCCAAAAATTTTACTCAATGATTGCACAATTCCTATTGTAAAGGAAGCAAAATATTTAGGACTGATACTTGACTCTAAGCTGACTTTCAAATCTCATATAAATTATTTAAAAAATAAGTGCATTAAATCTCTAAATCTTATCAAAATACTTTCGGGAACATCATATGGAGCCGAAAGCACTGCTATGCTGAGAGTGTACAAAGCTCTTATACGTTCAAAACTCGATTACGGATGCGTTATTTATGGCTCGGCTTCAAAATCTACCCTGAACGCTCTTGATACCATACATCATCAGGGCCTCCGGCTGTGTCTGGAAGCATTTATAACATCCCCGATTCAAAGTATTTATATAATGAGCAAGGAACCTTCATTAGAGTTGAGACGGGAGAGGCTTACTCTCAATGCTTTTTTTAAAATTAAAAGTGATTCATCTCATCCGATGTATTATAAAGTCCTTAATCCTATATATGGGTCATTATTTGCGCTAAGGCGTTCGTTCATTCCTTCATTCGGTTTTAGAGTTGGGGACACTTTGAGGAATTTTAACGTTACTGATTTTCCAATCTTGGAGAAAAATGATGAACTTCCACCTTGGGAGGAATTGGATATAAATTTTATTAACGAGTTTGAACACTTGCCGAAATCAACAACACCTAATTTCATGTATAAAAATTTATTTTACGATCACAGAAATCGTTTTTCAAACTATAAACCTGTGTTTACTGATGGTTCTAAAAATGAAGATCATGTTGGAGCAGCAGTTGCGATAGGAGATATTATTATATCAGAAAGATTACATAAGTTCTTCTCAGTATTTACCTCAGAGATATATGGTATATATTTAGCTTTACTTAAAATGAATTATTTGGGAGGGAAATTCATTTTATATACGGATTCAAAAAGTGCAATCGATGTTCTGAAGAATGTCAATCCTCTTAGTCATCTTCTAGTTCTTAAATGTGCAGAAATGTACAAATATTTAACCAATAAAGATCTGTCCATTGCATTTTGTTGGATTCCTGGCCATGCAAGTATTGTAGGTAATGAGGTAGCTGACCAGGCATCTAAAACGGCTACGCTCATGGTGAAAAACTTTGTCCCACTGAAAGATGCTTTACAGGCTGTTAGAAATTTGATCAATAAAAAATGGCAAAGTAATTGGGACCAGCAACACACAAATAAATTACACGCATTTTGCCCTTTTATCGGTCGCTTCAACACATCTAATTTATGCAGGAAACAAGATATCATATTGACACGCCTTAGAATCGGTCATATAAGACTTACGCATAAACATTTGCTTTGCTCAGAGCCTGCACCTATTTGCTCTCATTGTCAATGTATTCTTTCAGTACGACATATTTTAATAGAGTGTCAAAATTTTAATACATATAGACTTAACTGATTTGGAACAAATAAAGTTACCTTAAGCCAACTGATTGGAGAAAATCCCCATCAAAACCTTTTTAAGTTCCTTAGAGATGTAAATATTTATAAACTCATTTAAGTTCTTTTCATTTAAACTTCAAAATTTCCTTTTACTGAACTGGTTATTATCACATAAAATATGAAGAATGTATATATCAAGTGTTTGGCGCAGTTTGGTCAAATATGGCTTTTGCGCCATAAAACGCAACTCAACCAACCAACCAACCACCGCGCTATACTGCGACTATACAAAAAATATAGCTTCGTAGTTAGGAAGAGTACAGAGGGGGACTGAGAAAAAAAATCTCTTTGTCTCTTATCTTGGGGTTGCTTTTTCATATTTGTGATATATAAATATATATCACATAAATAAAAAAAAAGCATTAAGGGAAATTTAAAAACTCAAATAAGTGAGTTCACATTACTTTCTTGTCATCAATACAATTTACTTAGAAAAAGGTTTCAGATTAATTTAGCACCTGCACCCTCAAGTTGTCAAAATCCGCCAGTGGAACGACGTATATACAAGGAATAGATCTTTTTCAAAATGGGTCCTTGAAACTTTTTTTACCTCAAAATATATGAAACCATTGAAGACTTTCTTGGAACAACAAATACCATACAATGGGTAACATGTTGAACTAGGAGATTCAATAGAGCAAATAGATCTCTATGATTTACTAAAGCTTCCCGCATAATAAGGGAGTTCTTACCTTACTGTGGATGGTCAGAATGTCGCCAATTTGTTTATCTTTCGTATCGTCAAATTTAACTACTGCTAATTTCAGCACGGTTCTCTCTGGTAAATCCTGCGTGAAGCGGTCTGCGCAGTAAGGTATTTTTTACGGCGTACTGATAAATGCATTTGTTATGGATGTATCACGACGCAGTACGGACAAGCTGACGGATTTTTACCTTAGAAGTGTTTTTCGCTTTTTTTTTTCTAAAACTAACTCTCGGCCTAGGAGGCAATAAAATTTACCTGAAAACAACTATGATCAAGAAATAATGTATGACAAATATAAATTAATGAATTAAAATAAACCACGATGGAGGTGCATTTCTCATGCACGATTTACTTATAACTTTAATGCTTTCTTTTTTTTGCATTTTTGAGTGAAAGTATGAAATTATAAAATGAATAGTGAAAATAAATTGATAGTTGAAAAACATAAAGAAAAAAGGATATGTACGAAATTATATTAGTAATTAACGAAAATGTTGATTAAAAGATATCAAATTGAAAGTAAGAGAAAAAAATATTACTTACTCTTTATTCTCATTTAATAATGCTTAATTGTAAATTTATTTCCTTGAACTATAAATTTTTTTCTAGGAATCGCGAAATAATTGATATAATTCTATACTTCTTTGAACGCAATACTGTAATCTTTCTACTTAACAGACGCTTTAGTAATTTCATATTACTGAATAGTTTCACTAGCATAACTATTATTCTTCTAAAAAGTATTTGTTGGTATAAGCATTATTTCCAGTGAAACTAAAGAAATATTCCGTAAAAAAATTCTAAATTTAAAGAGTTCTTTAAAAAAAACATTTCATAATTCTGTATTGAAAAATAATGAAATCTTTTGAATATCTTTTTATTCCACTTGCACAAACAGATCCTGGAAAGATTCTTAACAGAAGATAATGCCGTATACAATTTATCTAAAAAAACAATAAATAGTACTGAACATTTTCTGTACGATTGATAAATTTGTAATTTTTTTCTCACGGTCCACTTCTATTGTTGTATGAGGATATCATATAGTATTTAAAATACTTTCTTTCGATGTAGAAAAAAAAAATAATAAATTGGTCAGATGAAGGAATTCTTTTTTTTTTATAGCATTCTGTAATAGAAACGGAATCAAGAGAAATCCATTAGCCAACGCATCAAAAATTTCAAAGCCATCTAAAAATAAATATTTTTGTAAGATTCTCCAGATGAAGTTTTGTTTGTTTAGCCAAATAACTATACAGCATAAAATTTCATTTAATTTATTCAGCATCATAATATTTAATTTGATTATATACATTTGATCCGCAAAATTAGCGAATTACCAATTTAGGGGAAAAATTAAATGAAACTGACTCCTCAAAAACTGAATAAGATATTGACGTTACTGGTGTACATTGCTTGATAATAATGATTTTTTTTTTTTTTTGCATCAAGCACTGGCTTTAAAGAAAATTCTTTTTTTCTTTGTATAATAATTTATTATAATCTTTTTCATTATTTACATCCATAAAATTAAGGAAAAAATTAATTGACCTGCATTCATTTGAGCTTCAGAATCTTGTTTTTTACTTAGTAATCAGTTTATTCAATTACAAAAATCAATTCTTCATGAATACATTGTGAAAGTTAAGTTATGTTTTTAAGTTATATAGTTAAGTTTCAGCGTGTCTTCTTTTCTTCATCCATATCGACCATTTAAACTTATGTGCTTCTGGCTTAAATTCTACATTTATGCTTCGGATATTTTCTATAAATTTACAGAATTTGATTTCAAAGGAGAGGTTCTTAGGCATTGCGGAATTTATTTTTCTGTTTTCCATTGATGCGGGGAAAAAATAGCATCCACGAGAGAGAAAAAATTGTACCCTAGAGAAGTTCATTTGTGCAATTCTTGTGTTAGGATTTTTAAAATTAACTTTTATTAGATATAAAATTTATGTAAAAGAATACCATAGTTACCCTAAACAGTATTTTCATAACTGAGAAAATGTTATGATTCTAGAATCTTATTTTGAGGAGTATTAAACAAATGAATCAGACAGCTCATAAGACACTTTTAAACAAAATTGTGTGATAATAGATCTATAACATTTACTGCTTCATCAGACAAATAGCAACAAAGAATCTCTTTCTCTCTCTATATATATATGTATGTATACATGTAATGATATTTTAACATCTAAATTAACACCTAAATAATTTCCTAATTTTTATCTTAATTTAGCCCATATTAACTTCATTCTAAAATATTCTCTTATTTCTTGATACCATTCCACTTCTTCTACTCAATTAATTCTAAAGGAGCTTTGTAAAAATGCTTTAGTCAGCGGTTACCACGCTCAGAGTGAAAGGATAAAAATTGCTGATCTAAACAAATTCTTTTTAAAAGATCCCTGTCGGAATTGACACGCGGAGAAATCCCTATGGAAATCTCATTATATATAAGTAATATGAATAAATATTTTCCCTACCAATATCTCATGTTATGTAACACTAGGGATAAATTATTTCTGGCTTCTTCCCCACATCTGCCCTTGTATCGCGCTTTGAGCGGACGTGCCTTGTCCGCGACTTCTTGTAAATAATTATGCCTTCCCGAGATCCATTAAAGAAAATTTAAAAATGACAAGTGTCTTCTCTCTCTTCGAACCTGCCTTTTGCTTTCAAAAATAAAATTATTAGGCTTATTTTTATATATATATGTGTGTGTGTGTGTGTTAGACTTCTGGGCCTATAACCAACTGTTATCCATCTAGGCTCATAATCAACTCTGTTATACTTTATTGAAAACTAACCCAAATTTTAGCACAGCAAGCAGTGAAATTTTTGTGTCGAGAAGGCATAAAGATGAAAGCAGTTTCTTAAAAATGACTTTTATTAAAAATCAAGAATAAAGTCAATGTGCTCGTAACTGGAGCAATCAAAATAATAAGTTAATTAACAAAAACTTAAATCAACATTACCAGACCTCAGATTCGAACCGTCTGAAATAACTAATCTGCATAGTTAAAGTGTTGAAGCAACGTACAGTTGCACAGCCAACCAATCAATCAACGCTCTCTAACTTAGAGCAAAAACACATTTCTAATATACCATATCCTTGTCTTCTCTAAAAACTACGACACGAGCCGAACACCGGAAAAACACAAGCCAAAGTTAAAATAGTCGCTCGATTTGCATTGCGATTGCTGCCAACCACAAAACAAGAAACTCGCAAAAAAGGTCGGGTTCGAATCATCGGTTTGTTTACTTTCATTGAGATTATGCAACGGGATTGGAAAAACAACACAAGGACCGTAAAATTCGGATCCGAAAATAACTTTTGCATGGTTTTTCTTTAAATGTCTAACAATATATATAATTTGCTGACATTTAATTTTCACTTTCTTGAGTGAAGGGATAAAATTCCCTAATACCTACCGACTTCTTTCAAAGACCCAAGAATACCTTTTTTAAGTCGACATGTGTCGAAAAAATTCCTATCAGATTTTCGTGTTAAAAGCACTAAAGGGAAAAATTTCTGTCTCCTTTGCTCTTGTGTTGTGATATGAGTAGACGAGTTCTATGGTTTTTCTCCTGATATTAGTTATGACACCTGTTATAATATAAATTGAATTTTATTCCTCAAGTCCCTTTTTTTTTCGGCCATGTAATGCAAAATAACGATCACACGCACACACAATGTCTTATAAATAATTATATATGTATATATATATATATACTTTATATATATGTAATAAACATATATTTTTTTGAAAGCAGATGGAAGTTCGACGATAGAGACTAGACTTTACATTTTTAAATTCTCTTTAATCCATCCCGAGAAGACATAA
>JAPMOR010075446.1:0-13092 GCA_026543865.1 Argiope aurantia
TGTCGAGTGGTATTTGGTGCTTCTCCTAGTCCATTTTTACTTGAGGCAACGATAGCTCATCATCTAGAGAATGTTTCAGATGGAAGGAAGGAAACAGCTCGTCAACTTCAAAAATCTTTTTATGTAGATAATTGCATAACTAGTTTAGAAACTAGAGAAGAGGCAGCCAAATTTATTTCTGAAGCTAAAGAACTGATGTCTGTAGCCAAATTTGATTTACGAGGTTGGGTTACTTCTGAAACAAAAAAGAGATATATTCCAATACTAGGACTTTCCTGGGATACTGAAAATGATGAACTTTCTTGTAACAGTGCTATTAAAATTTCAGAAGAAAATATAACTAAACGAACATTATTATCTATTGCTCAACGAATTTACGACCCAATAGGATTTACGAGTCCAACTACTCTAATTCCAAAGGTCATTCTACAAAAAACATGGAAAAGAAAGATGGATGTTCTTCCACAAGATATATGTAATGAATTTTTAGCCTGGTACAAACATGTAAATCTGCTAAAAGAGTGCAAAATTCCAAGAAGACTCATTTCAAACCCTTTTAAAGATTGTCAGATAAATCTTCACTGTTTCAGTGAAGCCTCTTATGCCGCATGTATTTCTTTGCGTGCTGAATATAACGGGAAAGTTTCAGTTCAATTTGTAACAAGTAAGTCAAGAGTGTGACCAACAAAGGAAATTACAATTCCTCGATTAGAACTGTTGGGAGCTCTTATATTATCCCGACTATATTGCCAAGTAACTAAGTGATGGACTTGAGGCAAAATTTAATAATGTATACTTTTGGACTGACTCGACTGTTGTCTTAACTTGGATTAAACGGGATGATTCTTGGAATACATTTGTAAGAAATAGGATAACTGAAATAAGAAGATATACCAATTCTGATAACTGGCATTTCGTGCCAGGTCATATGAATCCAGCAGACCTTCCTTCAAGAGGTTGTGATGCAAAAATTTTATTGAAGAGCAAGTGGTGGGAAGGTCCAGAATGGTTATCAAAGTCACAAGAATTCTGGCCTTTGAATGAAAAACAAATTATTGATGAGAATTTAGTTGAATCAGAGAAAAGGAAAACAATAGTCAGTAACGTGGAGCTTGAATCAGTTAACTTTACTGAGAATCTATTTTATTTCTCGAAATATACAAAAGAATGCTGGCTTGGATACTACGTTTTATTAAAAACTGTCGTCTTAAAGAAAAATGTAAGGAAACCGAACTAACCTATGAAGAAGTCCAATCAGCTGAAAACTGTTTACTAAAGCTAATTCAAAAGGAAAGTTTTGCAGGAAGCAAGATGAAAGCATTGAAAAATATGCAAACTTTCAAAGACGATTCCGACATTCTTAAAGTTAGAACTAAGCTCATACTGGGAGATGAAGAAGAGAATTTTAAGTGCCCAATATTGTTGCCGGGTGACCATGAAATAATTCGTCGATTGATACACCAGAAACATTGTGAGTTGCAGCATTCCGGACTTCGAACTCTCATTTCCAATTTGAGGGAAAATTACTGGATTATTTCTGTCAATAAAATAGCAAAACGAGTAAGCTCTCATTGTATTACTTGCAAAAGATTTAAAGCAAAACCTACGGAGCCACCTTTAGCACCTCTTCCTAACAATAGAATAAAAGTTGCTGCGGCCTTTGAAGTCACAGGGATTGATTTGGCAGGCCCATTGTTTTTGCGTTCTGGAGAAAAGACATGGATTGTCCTTTTTACCTGTGCTGTTTATAGGGCTGTTCATCTTGAGTTAGTCAATTCCTTGTCCACGGAAGCCTTTATAATGGCTTTAAGAAGATTTTTTGCTAGGAGAGGTCGAGTTAATATAATCTACACTGATAACGGCACCAACTTCGTTGGTTCAAGTAATGCCTTGAAAAATCTAGATTGGGTTTGGTTTGGTTATATTAACGTCGAAAAGATCATGTCGTTTTCCACTATCAAGAAAATTAAATGGAATTTCAACTCTCCAACTGCTGCATGGTGGGAGCGGATGATCCGCATGCTAAAAGAAATGCTAAGGAGAATTTAGGGCCGAAAGAGTATTGATTATGAAGAATTGGAAACTCTTATATGTGACTGTAAAGCTACAATAAATTCCAGGCCTCTCACATATATTGAAGATAATTCAGAAGGTCTAAGGCCATTGACACCTGCTTGTTTCTTGCAAGGCATTCCTAGCAGTGATACAACTGATTTAGACGAAATCGACAGTAAAAGCATAAATAGAAGATTACGTTTTATTCAAAAACTACGGCAGGATTTAAGAACGAGATTCCGCAACGAATACTTAGCAATGTTAGTGCATAAAGGTCATCACACTCGAGATGAATCTTTGAATGTTAGAGACATGATTCTCCTTGAAACTGATGGAAAACGCCTTCACTGGCTCTTAGGAATTGTAACTGAACTCCTTCCTGGAGCAGATGGACATTTAAGAGTTGCCAGAGTAAGAACAGCTCAAGGGGAAAAATTAAAACCATTCCAGAGACTTTATTCCTTGGAAATCAGAAGTTCTGAAAAATTACCATTCATTGCTCAGCAAAAGGATAAAGACACAAACACTCAACTTCCTGCAATTCCAGTTGTTTCAGATCAAGATTCTAGCGAAGATGATGATTATGTAACCAAAGTAACTCCTGATGTTGTCACTAAAGCTGGCCGGCGTATTAAAATTCCCAACAGACTCGATTTATAACTTTTGTTGCAATTTCAGGTACTCCATAAAATTGCAAGGTGGGAGATTATGTAAGCGTCATACCAGTTGCAACTCAACTCCACTCCAATGTAATTCATTCAGATTTCGCTTTTCTCGATGTAAATATGCTTTCGAAACTTTCTATGTAAATAATCGTAAATAAAGTGTTCTCTTATATCACATCCATAGTAATTATTGAAGATATTTTACAATAGGCTTAACCATTGCCATATGGGCAATTTCTATGACTTACTTATGGAAATAGATAACCATAGCTAATAAACTATTATCTCATAAAAATGGTTTTGTATTATCTTAAAACTCAAAAAATTACTCTTTTAATGATACCGGTTTCATTATTGTACAATTTTTCCCCCCTTCTTCTAATAATAATTAGCTTGTTTATTTTAAAACTCAATAAGGATTAATAAAATATTATTTTGAAAATTTTAACGTGATAAAAGGTGTTATTATTTTATTTTCAAAAGCTATATAAATATAATTTTTGCTGTAAATTTTCGGTATAAATATAACTTTCCGTTATAACTCTAACTTTTTGCTATAACCTGTTACTTTTTGTAATCATCAAATGATTCGACTTAGAAATTTTGAAAATTTTTCACGCTTTAGAGTCCTCTGATTTCAAAAAACACATTTTTAGATTATGTATGTCTATGAACATAATAACGCTTGTACGTTTTGAGGTAGGAATATGAAATTTGGTATGTGGTCTTTTCACCAAATTTGTTGATGATTTCTATAAAATTTTGTACAAAATTAATTCGCAGGGAATTTTTGTATCCGAATACAAGTGAACGCGATCAAGACATGACGTAAAGAGTTCATGAATGAGATAACATTTGCTAGCTACAATCCTAAGTGTAGATTCATATAAAGTTTGATAACAAATCTTTAAAGAGATTGGCCCTCTGTCTGTGCTTCTGCATGCATGTAAGCTTATTAATTTAAGAAATTAATAACTAATCTTGTTATTAAATAATCAGTTCTGTATAAAACCTTAGTTTAAATTGGTCAAAAAAAAGGTTCCTAATATTGTTATTTCTCGAATTCTTAAACCCTCCACGCTTTCGCGGATGCGTTTATTAACTCAAAATAGGGCTAAGAGGAAAGATGAAAAGAGGATATGTTCACATTTAACAATAAGGTGAACTCTGATTTTACATGTACTTAAGAGGAGGTACTTTAAATGGTATGGTACTATTAGGTACTTAAAAATTGTAATTATTAGGTGCTTAAAAATTGCAGGTTACTAGTAATATTGCTAGAGAAAGATACTGATTCACAATAGAGCTTTAGAGCAATTCTTATTTACTGTGAGGGATCGAAATATTGTTATAATGAATAAATGGAAAAATTCGGTTCTTAAAATTCGGTAACTCACTTTTCTGCAAAATAACAGTACATTTTTTTTAGGTTTATTGTACTTTTTGTTTATTGTTTTTTTTATTTGTTATTGTACTTTTTGATAACATTCTGAGATTATCAACGATTACAACGATCTCGGCTACAATTAATGATATTATATCATTTTTTTGAGTGCCAGCTCTGAAAGTTTTTTGCCACTTGGACTAGCCATATCAGCAATCAATGTGCAATTTCAAGTTGCAATAAAATATTACGATCAGAAACGATAATACAATCACATACAGGAGGGGGGGGGGAAAGGAACGAAAAAAGTATCTAATGGCGTGGAAATATAGATTAAATAATGACGAAGAATTCAGAAAATGCGCTCGTCCTTTTGCACTCACCCCTTAGCGGAGTAGAATCTTCCAAAAGTAATAGTCTTGAGATACTAAAATGTGCAGTACTTGGTTTCTTGTCTATACTATGAAGCACAAAACGCTCATTTGCGGGACTCAGAAAATAAAAATCTGAGCACTCGCGTTGTACTTACTCAAAGACCCATAATTTCTATGCAAGAACATGAGAAAGTTTTTTTATTAGAAAGTATGCAATGAAACTATGAGGGGACCACCCCAATTGATTATAACTATAAAATTTCTATACTGCTATTTAAATATAGACGCTTAGATAGATCAGGTTTATCACTAACACCCACAGCATATTGAAGAGTGATATATCAAAGAGGTTTCACAGTTTTCTTTTCAATATTTAAAACCTAACACACTTTTTTTTTTTTTCAATTTCTTCATTTATGTTTTTTTTAAGGCGGAAATCTAATTCATGATGTATGTGAAAGATTTATATGAAAACCGCGGAAATCGCTTCTCAATAAGATTATAAACTGAAGATGAATTTCCAAATAAACAAAACTCATTATTTTATGATAAATGGGGAAATATATCTTCGGTTTGCAAAAGGCAAAACTGTCTTTGAACGGAAATGATTCAGAATACTGGATCAAAAACAAAACATGGAATCGCTGATTGGATTAGAAAAAAAACAAACTATTTTCGTTTATTAAGACTGGCATTTTATTTATGTGTTTATAGAAGGTATTCTTTCTTATTTTGGTTTTAATGCCAAATCTTTTCAGCCTTCCATTTCTTTTTTATGTTTTTTTCTCATTTCGCCTGGTTTAACTCATCAACACACGCATCCATTTTTTAAACATTAGCAAACACAGAGGATCATTTTGATCCCAAATTTTCGAGCACTTTCTCCTTACATTATTGGCTATTTATAAAAAAATGAAATATGGTCAGAGTATGTTAATATTTTTCATACAAGTTATTCTATTTAAGACAAATACGATTTTAATAAGAAAAACCAAAATTGAACTTAACCCCCTTTTTTTCTACACATTTACTGTATTCATTCCGTTTTTCCGCATTCCATTATATTGTTACGAAATTTTTTTTAAAGGTGTTCGTTTGGATAGTGGTAGTGATATGGTGTGGAGAACGCTCAATAATCAGGCGGCAATGGAAAAAGAAACAACGACGTTTATTTACACGAAGACACACAGGACAGCACAAAGCGACAACTATATACAGCACAGAAGACGATTATCTTCAACCGAGACGTGTAGCATACAACAGCACACAGCTCAGTTCAGCACTAGCTTGACTCAGTCGCTTCCGACTACTCTGTCTTCTACTTCTCCGACTCTGACTCGGATTACTGACTTCTCCCTTCACTGCTCTCGAACTCGGTCTACTGGCTTTTCCGCTCCGTCTTCGGACTACTCCGTCGTCTCTCTTTGGCAGTGGCGGCCGCTTCCTTTTATAGGTCTCAGGAGGCGGGGCTAGAAGCCTCTCAACCAATCAGGAACATTCGAGGCGTATTTCGGTTCCTACTGGACGGAGCGGGAAAATTCTCGAAGTTTCGGGTATTATCTATTTTGGCGCCAAAGTCGCCAAATTCGTCGCCAAGTCGCCAAATGGTCGCCAAGTTTGTCGCCAAGCTCTGGGACCTCCGACGCACACATGGACTCCGTCCCATTCAGATGACTGTAAAACTTTCTTTCCAATGATGGAACAAACTATGCTGGGAAGCCGAATTGCAGGTTTGTAACAATATAAAACTTATAATTCTTAAAATAAGCAGTTTTTTTCTGTATGAAAATATTGATGAAAAATATTTATATTTTACCTGTAGTTTACATTTGAATTTTTTTTTTTTTAAGAAAGGAGATTTTGATTCTAAATTATCAAGTACTTTCTTATTACCTTATTGGCTGTTTGTAAAAAATAAAATATGATCAGAGTATTAGTTTTCATGATTCCAAGATTATTTTCCATGCAAATATGTTCCATTTAAGATACAAATGCGATTTTTAATAAGAAATATCAGAACTGAATTTTACCCTTTTTTTTTCCTGAATTTTACCCTTCCCCCCCCCCATTCCATTAATATAAAATTTAAAAATTTTGAAATAAGTTGTTTCTTGTATAAAAATATTGGATGAAGACAAAATCCATATTTTACCTACAGTTTGCATTTGATATTTTTTTTTAAGGAAAAGAAGTTTCAGCATATAACTGTGAAAATTCATAACATTTGTCTTTCATTTTCATGTGCATACTCAAAAGACACTTTTATCATTCCTTATTGAGAATAAAATGAAATCACACCATCAATTTCTGGACAATTTATTCATATTATAAGAAAATGCATTTTATATAAAGATTTGCTTTTTTTCCCCTCCCCATCTTGACGGAAAAGATTTTTAATCGGATTTTCTAGAGTATTTAGAATCTGCTTTTTGAACACTTCTGCATCATGATCACTTTCCAAAATTTCATTCATATCTGACGAGTCTGAGCTACATCATTTTGTCTATCAGTAGAACACCAAAAGATATCTGAATCTCTGTTACTCATGCTCATAAGTTGTCACAGGTATAACATTAGATGAATCTGAAACGCAGGTGTCAATTTGACTTTCATTCAGTGGTGGTGGGTGGTCGGCTGTACACAAGAGGAAGAAAATGTCAATTTGACCTTAACCCACCAGCAAAAAATGAAATACATTGTTTCAATGATTTCTGCTTTTTTATCTATTTCTTTTTGATTCCCCAATCAGGTATTGGAAATAACAGGTGTAAAATTTATAAATTCCTAGTCTTTTTAAACAAAACAGAAAAGATGGGATCAAAAAGACCCCATGCGTGTGTTGACGAGTAAGAAGGCGTTTATTTTTCATTTATTGATTTTACACTTATGCAAAAGTACAGATCAGCAGACGGCCAACCCCTTGAGGGATTTGATATTTGTTAAATCTGAAAAGTAAATTTCTATTTATCTATCTTTTTACGTTTTGCAGTTATCATGTTCAGTTGTACTCGGAACAGCAAGCCAATCAGATTTCTTGCGAATGAATATTGTTCAAAATTTGATAGAAATGTTCAAAATTTGAACGAAATGTACAAAGTTGACAGAAATGTTCAAAATTTGAAAGAAATTTGGTGTGAAGATGATGTACCAAATTTAATCCGTTCGGCTGAAAACTTTTTTAAGTCACCGTGTCCAAGTACAGAGGATCAGACAGACAGACACGATTTCAGAAACGTATTTTTCAGGCTCAGGGAGGTCTGAAAGGATAGATTCGTCAAACTCTCGGGATAGAATTTCGTGAGGGTTATAAACTATGTCTTCTATTTACTTTGTACACGAGACAGTAAAATTCAAGCCAAAATTAGTGATTTTTTTTTGTCTGTTCAAATTCGATTGCTCGTTAATTTCCCATAACTTATGTTTCAAAACGAGCATCTGTTTTCAATTAACCTCTTTTGCACTCCGTGTTTTATCTGCAATACCTGCAGGTGGTATTTCCGTCGTTTTATTGTGCATACTGGAAGGCGATCCGCATTTTCATTTCCCTCTTCTCTTCTGGCGTTGGAGGCCGTTATAAACGACTAATAGCTGCAGCCAACTCCTTGTGGCTTAATGGGACGCCCCGTAGTGAAAGCCCAGTCATTTGACACCCGCGGTGTCCGTGGACAGGGGAGGTCCCAAAAGAAAAAGGGAATGGTCATCAAAGACCGGAAAAGATCAATAAATTAATGACATAAAAGAAGGTTTTTGCTCGCCACCCCGGGAATCCGCGCATTTCGTGGGTTTGTTCTTCTCATGTTCTAGTACAGCTTAGTCAGGTGGTTGAATTGTTATCTTTGAATAAATTATGTTTGAATAGAACGTGTGGGCATTATGAAATGTTATTATTGAGAAACGTAACTTAGATGAGTACATGTTGGCAGATAGGCGTTTTTACTATTCCGTGCAGATCAAAAATGCATTCAAATTGAAAATTAATATCTGAAAATACTGTTAGCTTTAATACCGATCTAAATATATAGAACCCTAATGTACGGGGCACAGAAATCGAACTTATTACTAATTGTTAAATGGCACTGTCAAATATAAATAAAACATAATGCGAATTTCAAACTGCTTCATTCATTGAATATTTTTACAGCTGTTCTGAATTAAATGTTTCGCTTAGTAATCAAAGAAGCTACAAAATATTATTAGAAGTGCCCTAGAGATAGTTCATCATGTCACTAAAGAAGACATTCAGTCAAAGGGAAAGAAGATGTAAAAAAAAAAAATCAAGAAATATGCTTTAAATAAAAAGTTCAATTAAGTGCAAAAGTAGATTTAACCATTGCCACATAAGTAATCGTCGATTGCCACATAAGAAATCGTGATAAGACATGATTAATATAATCGTGCCAAGCATGCCAAAACTGTGCCAATCATCCATAAACTCTCAAAAGTCTGCAATCCTGGGTATATACAAGAAATGCTAACAAAAGATTTTTAATGTTGCAATAAAAAATTGTCACGATTATGTTTGGCGTGAAATCGCACCAAAATGTTTCAATTTTGGCGCCCGTATATTAATTTTAAGTCTAGTCTATCCGTAATCGTTATGACCAGTCGCATAACGATTTATACGCATATCTTTAAAAAATTATATTGTAAATGCTTTGTGTATTAACGTAAGACTAAAAACAATACCTATTTAATGATATCACTTTTATTTTTGTACAGTTTTCCCTTTAACTTTAATAATATTTTTATTTCATTTTGATGCACGATCTAAAATAATGTTTTTATGGGATTCAAATTCGCCGTCGAACCATTTCAAGCATGTCATCATTCAATCCGCAGTAAGATTTTTCACTTTCGCTTTTATTTCATATTACACTTTGTTATTTGCAGTAAATTGTTTTAATCGAATTCATGTGTGTTAGTCGTATCAAATTACACAGTGAAATGTTTTTTTTTAAAGAAATGCATTCATATTAATAATTTAATTGCCCAAAGAGTCAATAATCTAGGCGATCGGACTGGTCACCAAAGGCGGATTATATATCTATCTATACTTATATAAAGCTCAATGTGTGTGTGTGTGTTGGTGCTCTACAGACCAGACCGTTCGACCTACAGCTACCAAATTTGACACATGCATACCTTGGTGATCAGGAATGTGCACTTGGGGTCTCTTTTTTGAATTTTTAATTATAATTTTAATTATTAATTAAAAACTAACTTTCCTGCCAAAAAAATCTTTTCATTTTCCCACCGCCAAATGAGTAAGGCTTCAGTTTTTTTTTCTTCCCACGCTAAAGAGGATAGTCTTAAGAAATTTTCGGCACATTATTTCAAAGGATTTTGTTTATTTTCTTAAGGTTTGATGCATTTAAAGTTAAACATTGTTAATTAATCGATCTTTCAGATTCACTCTGAAGTACTTTTGAATTAAAAAAGAATAGAGAAAATTAAAAATTTCTAACGTGCATTAAGATTGGTGAATCTGCTGGTCGCCAAAGGCGGCTAGTATATATATAAAACGCTAACGTATGGGGCCCAGAAATCGCTCTTATTCCAAATGCTCGAATGACAACAGTAAAATGTAAACAAAATACTGAATGTTTTAAGATTGCTTCATTAAGCGTTTTTACAAGTGCCCTTAATGCAGCGCTTCGCTAATTGATAGAGCTGAAAAACAGTATTAAAAATGCTCTGGATAGGGTTCACCAAAAACTATTCATTCAGAGGAAAGATGATACAAAAGAAATCAAGCAATAGGTGTAAAACAAAGTTTCGATGAGTGCGAAAAGAGGCTTAACCATTGTTTGATGGATTATGACTTTGACTTATTATTATTTATTGATGACCATATTTTCCAAAACTATTATCTGACAAAATTGTTTTTTGTCTTTTTTTAACACTCAAATTATTACCTCTTTTAAGGATATCAATTTCATCTACATATGTACAATATCTTCTTTATTTTTAAAACTTTTTTTGATGTTATATAAAATTTTTAATAATTTCTATTTCTATGATGAAATTCCAACTCTTCCGTCAAAATATTCAATCGCATGCTTTTGTCAGTGTTAAAATTAGGCTTAAATAAATGCTTTAAATATTAATTTCGTTGTTCTAATTCACTTCCGTTTTTATTTCGTAATATACACACTTTTTTAATTTACACATGATATAATTTGTTCCAATTTATTTAATTAAATTCATGTTTTTCAATCTTGTCAAACAACAAGGTGAATTTTTAAAATATATATATATTTCACATTAATATTGAACACATTATAAAGTTAATAATCTAGACGAACAAACTGGTCTCAAAGACGGATAGTTAGTTTTATAATTCAATAAGCAGTTCATTTGTTAATTAAAGATTCATGAAAATCCGCACTGCAATACTACAAGAAAACAAAAGAAAATCAAAAGCTTCTTTAAACAATGGTTTTTATTTCTACTTTTAATACTGTTTCGAGTTGTACAATTTATTTGTGGATCAGAAATTCGCAAAAATACTCATTGCTATATATATATATATATATATATATATATAAGCAGAAGCGATATATATAATATATATTCTGCGATATATATATATTGCTTATATTATATATATATAAGCAGAAGCGACGAGCATATCAACACAGAACGACACAAACTCGGAAAGAGGAAAAGCTCATGAAAATTTTATCCCTGTGAATATATACTATGAGATTCTGATAGGGATTTCTTTACACATGTCGGAATAGGTAAGGGAATTATAGGGATCTTTTAAAAGAATGTCTGAGTTCGACAAAATTTTTATCCCTTCACTCAGGAACCTATTTAGTAATCAGGTTCTAGTCATAATATAAATTCAAACTACTGTTTTCACGCAATAATTTCAGGAGTTTTTTTTCTTCTCTCTGCATTCGAATATATTTATATGACATCATAATCACAAGACAATCGTAGCAATGCATATCATTTAACATCAATAAAAATAACTGTAAATTGTTATAAATTGCAGTAGTTTAAGTCACTTTCCCTTTTGCAACAAATGCGAGGAATTCAAAAATGTAATTGGTGTTTCAGAAGGATGGCTTATTAAATTGGCAAAGAACACCTTACAACTTTAGGGCGCTCGCATCTCAAAATATCCCGCCAACTTTGCGGTATTTAAAAAATTATTTAATTTTGTACTTTTACTTAATTCTAAAAGCTGTGCAGTCGGACACATTCAAATTAAAATGAAGTATTATTCAAATTAATTTTGGGACATTATCCTAGTTAAATTAAATTGGATTTAAAAAAAGAAACAAACTTTGGTTTTGAAAGTTTAGAGAGGAATAGGGTCAGCGGGTTTTGGAATGTTGAAGGCTCAATAGAATACATAATCTGACCCTCTATATAGAATGGTGAGAATTATTTGAATCTGTTAAAGTGACTCAAATAAATTCGGTGATGTACTGAATAAAAATACTTAACCGCCCAACGTGGGGCTCGAACCCACGACCCCGAGATTAAGAGTCTCGTGCTCTACCGACTGAGCTAGCCGGGCTATAAAGCCCTCTTCCACCCAAAAGAGAAAAAACGCTGCGCAGCCAATCATTTTATCAGTCATTGGCATGACTATTGATAACTAATTGTCGACAGTTTTACTTTATTCTTAAGAAAATATAGCATTAATCACAGTGGTAGTCCGGTTCTTTCATTGAAAAGCAGAAAACAAATCACTGGAAATCGTTATTTTGAGGAAAACAATCAAACAATCTTTTAACTACTTGAAAAGAAAATGGTTGAGAAAATGTACTTCGCACTTTCACCTTCAAAAAGAAGTTTCTTATCAGAAACAATTTAGGCCTCTTATCACATTCGCAGCTGATAAACGCTTTAAGCGCAACGATTGCCGTGTCAGGATGGCCGAGCGGTCTAAGGCGCCAGACTCAAGAGGAATCTTGCTCTGTTGCAGAGTATTTGAGGGTTCTGGTCCACGAATGTGGGCGTGGGTTCGAATCCCACTTCTGACAGCGCTTATTTTTGCACTCTTGTTTGCATGCGGAAATAAATGCACATTGATTTGGTGGTAGTGAAGATTTCTTTTAATGAAGAATTACAATTTTTTTTATATATTTTAAGTAACTTTGAATTTTATTTTACATATTGGATTCGATTTAAAGAGAGAATGATGTCCATGACGTAATATGACATTTCTCCACCCCTACACCTTTGAATGATTTAACATGAATTAAAAAGTTATTTTGACAATTATTATTATGGTATTCATCGTAAAATTCATTTTTTTTGAAACACCCCTTCCGTACTATTTTTTGAAAACGTTCTAATATAGTTTTTGCAGAATTTGACATTTATTGGCAGTAGAGCTATAACATACATAAATAAAACCGTAGGAATTAAATGTTTGTACTCTATAGTTATTGTAAATACTAAATAGATTTTCTTCAAATTTTTCTGAGAAATACTATACTAAACATAAGCAAAGTTTTAGTGAAGATTAAATAAACGATTATATTATCTTTAATTATAAGCTATTTGCTTAATATTTAAATAAAAAAATTTTAATTAAATTTTATAAAAAAATTGTTTTTGAAAGTTCAGTGGGAAATAGGGGCCTCACGTT
>JAPMOR010075448.1:7034-48267 GCA_026543865.1 Argiope aurantia
AGGGTGGTCCAGGACATTGTAAATTCATGCTACAAATTTTAAGGATAGATACAGGACATTGCAATAATCATTTACTGTAGAGGAATTTATTGGGGCAAGTAACACGCGTGGCGCAAAGAGGGGAAATAAAAGAAAAGAGAAATGGAGTTATCGGTTGTTTGCGTTGCCGGAGAGAGAGTTCCTGCAGTAGGGGAAAGCGTCATTCGCAATTGTGCTGACGTCTGCGAAGTGAGACTTTACGTATGCTGAAAACGCAGACATGCATTGCATGTAAGGCCGTGGAAATGGTAACGGCAGAGCCGTGCTACGAATGTATCACGCCTGGAAGAAAGCATTTTGAACGTTGTAGCTTATAGACCCGAGTCAAGTACAAGAGCGGTTGCTCATCCCGTAAGTGTGAGTCATCATACCATTTGTAGAGTCTTAAAAGAAAATCGCTTACATTCCTTCAATTTTCAACGAGTACTAGCTTTGAATCCGGCAGACTATCCTCCCCGCCTGAACTTTTGCCAATGAGTGGTACAGCAATATGCGCTGCAGCCAGAATTCATAGCGCGTGTGCTATTTACAGTTGTGGCGACGTTTACACGCGATGGTGTCTTTAATGCGTACAATTCCCATGCTTGGGCAAACGAGAATTCACTTGCAACGCGACCACATGCGAATCAACAACGAGTCTATGTGAATGTGTAGGCTGGTATTGTCAACGACTTTTTGACTGCCCTGTATTTACTACCGACGTGACTTAATGGCGAATGTTATTTTATTTTTCTGGAACAGGTGTTACCTGAACTGCTGCAGGATGTTCCGATCGCTATTCGTAACCGCATGTGATTTCAGCATGATAGGGCGTCAGTCACTTCAGCACTGATGTGCACACTTACCCGAATGCCACGTTTGTGGCGCGAGCGATGGATTGGGTGTGATGGATCCTCCACCCCGATCACCCGATTTACCGAGCCTCGATTACTTTTTATGAGGACATCTGAAGAAACTTGTTTATGCCACTCCACTTGACACAGATGAGGATCTCGTTGCTCGAATATATAAAGCTGTTGTACGTGTGCATGAAATGCCTGGCATCTTTGAACGTGTACGCCAATCACTTCACCGACGCTGTCAAGCATGTATCGCTACTGATGGACGCAATTCTGAATAGTTATTGTAAACATTACACTTGTCAACGACGCTTTCTAGAAAGTTTTTGTCTTTCCTTTCGTCTCTTATTTTTTGTGTTTGCGCTCAGCACGTCACTTGCACCCATCATTCCAATAAATGATTTTTACAATGTCCTGTACCTACCCTTAAAGTTTGTATCATGAATTAGGGACAACCCTGGATATATATGGAATTCGAGTACGGTATTTAATTTGTAGCTTGTAGTAAAGATTAAATTTTTAAGAAATTCAATTTAAAGATTGTAATGTGCATTGTTTAAGACTATTAATTAATTCCATTAGTTTTAAAATGTCTTTTTGGAAGTAATTCAAAAAGAAAATTAAAGTAACTGTATTTAATTACTTGTTTAATTAGGGACTTGTCTAATTACTTAGGAATATTTAACTACTTCCAGTTTGCTGCTTTACTGAGATAAATAGACGAAAATCCATATCTAACTATCATAAAGGAGGGACGCATCAGAGTGGTATTCCATGCAAAATGGAGCTATTATTTGTTATATTAAGGAAAAATTGAGCCACTAAATCTCTGGCACTTTCATGCAAGCAAGTGCTCTGTCAATCTGTCAAAGTTGCGAATTTCATTAAATCATAGTCAATAAATTCTAGTTTAGTGAAATTTCTATATAAGGATTTCCGTAGCTTACATATAATTCCTTTTGATATCCTATAGCCTAGTTTAGTACCTCTCATATTTATATTTAAACAACGAAATAAGACTGGTTATTTTTTTCAGGTCGCCCTTTCTAATTAATTACTAAATTTCAATAAATAAAATATCTTATTTTCTTTCTAGAATTCTGAAAAAATAACAAAAAGTCTATGAATGGTTTTTGGGATGTAACGGAAGAAGAACACAAAAGCAATAAAATATGTATTATGAAGCTCAATTGCAATTGAAAAAACTCATTTTGATTGCAACTAAGCATTGAAGGATTTTCTATTTGAATATTTACTCATAGCGATTAGTATTTGTTAACGTCAAGCATACTAAAAAATTTTAATTATTAGATTTATTTGGCGTTACAATGATAATATTTATAAATAAACTAAAAAGTAAAATCAATATCAAATTTTACAAATATTACTTCCTTAATTCGAGTTTGACTCTTTGAGTTCTTATTATTAACTCTCTAATACTAAAAATGTGTGAAATAAACACGTTAGTACGCGTGATACGCGTTAGTTACGCTGAATTACCTTCAGTGCAAGAAAACAGAAAGTTAATTTTAGTTTTCTACTTGCTACAGTACTTTAACTTACTGGTCTTGAAACTCTCATAAATTTTGAGAGGCGTTTTACATTTACTCATCGCGTTTAATTAAGGCATCTGGTTTTACGTATCACAATCACTTTCATAGCTTCAAAGCCGATCATTTAATAGCTGCAGTCATATAGCTCAGTTACAATTCATAAGCTTACTGCATAACAAACGTTCTACTTTTCGGGATGTTTCTTTTTTTGCTGTCCATGGATAATGATTAATCCATTATTTTTTCAAAAAATATATTAGATTGCGTATATATTTATCCTCTAAAAGAGAAATAGATATGAAACCTTAATTTTCCATTTGGTCATCCTAATGACATACATACATTGTACAATATTGTTTTGTTTGATATTAAATAATATCAGAAATATTGTATAATATTGTTGACTATTAAATAAGATCATGTAGTATAGTACAATAGTGTGCAACAGGTTATTCTACCTGGGCAAAATACATCTTGCCCTTGCACTTTAATTACCGTTACTATTTCTTGTACTGAGAAGTTCAAATAGTATGTACATAGTTTTCTTTCCTTTAGGTGGAAATTTTTTTTGTCATTGAACGTTGTGATAGGCAAAAGAAGCAACAATATTTATTTCATTTTATCCCTAAACGTATCTCATTACGAAAAATAATCTTAAATGGAATTTTATATCTGATTATTTATATCATAAATAACTGTCAACAAATATCTCACAATGCATTGTAATGCAAGATTTTTTTCTTCTATCTATAGACATTTAAAAGTTAAAAATTTTTAACCTTGTATTAAATATACCCTTTGTAACTTATAATTTATATAGTAATGATAATAAATGCTTTACTGAAACATATCTGAAATATTTTAATTATCAAACGAATAATCTGATAAATAAGTAAAGGAAAATTCATTTATTTTATTGTGTATATTCTCCAACTTCGATATCATTTGTTGATGTTTGCACCTTTAAACCTGCAATACAACAGAGAGAAATAAAGTTCCTGTTAACAGAATAAATTCAGTAAAATTATCTAATTAATTTCTTACATCAATCCTCAAAACTTCTAATATTAAGTTGTTGTTTTTTTCAATGAAATTTATTACTTCTTGTTAAATAATGATAGGAATCAATGGTTAATTCATTGCCAATTAAGTGCGGTTACTACAATGCTTCGATGGTGGAAAATAATTGTATTTTGCAATTCTGAGAGGAAAAAATCATACAAATCTATGGAAGTGAAGAAAAAGGCCCCTTAATATTAAATTTAACTCTCATTAATATTGAAATAACTCTCATGCAACATTTTAAATATTTAACATTTTATTTTAAATACTTTTAAATACTTAAATTTATAATGGTTTTGAAATTTAAATCTTCTTATCTCTTAACTGATTGAATTGAATAGTTTTTACCCTTAACTGGGGACGTGCGGTCTGTGAGACCGCTATCGATGGATTTTCGGTCACCCCTATTCTATTTTCACCTCAATTCAATGGATTGGCTCCGTATTTCCTGTTTTGTAACCTTCAATACACGTGCACTTTTTCAAACGATTTCAGCAGATGCTTTTTGAAATAATTCAGTTATTTCTTTGAGAGTGGTCTTTGAGATCGCAATTCCCTGTTAGTGTCCAGTGACAAAAAAGGCTTAGCAGATGGCGATAACACTTCGGCTCTGAAATATCATTCAATTTACTGATCCTATTAAGAAGCAGTGCTCCAGACACTTTTAAATGAAGCAGAAAGCGATTTTAGTAATAAAGATAATTGTACAGAAGAGTTTTTTGATAAAAGTTCGCATTCAACTGATTCTGATATGTATGTTCAAACATAATTAATTTTCCTAGCAATAATGTATTTTGAAAAATTTATAAAATATATTAATATACAAAGACATATATATACAGAATTTATAGATTGATTTTTATACTAGTTCTTAACCTGTATGTTTGAAATGCCTTAGAAAACCGTGCTATGAAAGTCACACAAGCTGATAAAAAGATGGTCAATTTTACCCATTGTCATTTTTTTTTATTTTTTAAATAATTGTTGAATTTTACATTATATTGTCTTATATATGCCTTCATATACTGTAAAAATAAATATGATTTAAAAAGTAAAAAGTACTATGTTTTTTCAACAATACTATTTATTATAACATGTAATTTGAGAAGAAAATGTATGTTCCAACGCATTTACTTTTTTCGATGATAATATATTTTGAAAAATTTCTGAAACATAAATATATATCAAGAAAAATATCTGCAAAATATATTGGCAATTTTTCATACTGATGCATTCATTAAAAAATGTAATTTGAGTGTAAATGAAATGCGGTCTTGTAGACCGCACCTCCCCAGTTAAGTCCTAAAATTTCACCTACCCAGTTAAGGGTTTAAAATGTCTTTCAGAAAATTTTCTTGTTTCTCGACATTTATGCAATTCTTCAAATCAAACAGAAATAGCTTGACATTTGAAGAAATTGGAAGAATACTTAGAATTCTTTGAAATGCTTTTCATTTTATCAATTATTCTTCAATTTCATACGAAATAGTCTTGGACTAAAAATAAAAATAAAGTGGAATATGGAAATTTAGTTTGAGAAATATGAGTAAAGATTTCTAAGTATGAGTATTTATAAAATGAATGTTAGATTATTTGGATTGAATTTATAATGCAAATATATTGTAGAAGAATGTATATGAAGAAACAAAATTGATTCAATGCATTTTTCTGTAAATTTGTAATGGTTGTAATGGCGTTTGTAGTATTCTGCATAGCTGAATGCTGTAAACGTACTTGATTTTTTGATAAATCTGAGCTTATGATTATATGAGTTTTTTTTTATCATGTGACATGCATTTTCTTTTCAAATTACGTGTCATTGCATTTATTGTTAATATATTTGAAATATAAATTTAATTCCGGATTTACAAATTCTTTAACAAAAATACGTTTGTTTTAAAATATAATTCAAAATATAGATTTATGAATTTCATCTTGTAAGTGACAATAATAATTATTTATTGTCTATTTCATATATCAAAAATTCATATTTGACGACTATCAACTTCATTTATATAAAAACTCTGCAAATTTTCTGATAATCAAAAGGAGTTCTGATTTTTTTCTCTGCTTCAAGAAAAGAAATCATTCCAGCTTATAGTAGAATCTAAAAAGACTGATACCAAATACTTTTATATCAGCTTGTTTGTTTTACTCATCAACTATCGTTTGGCTTATTATATCTTCTAACTTGTCCTGCTCCGGAATGCGTAAATATTATGCTTGAATGAGTTTATATAATTTCACGGATTATTCTTTAATATTGTTGCAAATAAATAGCAAACTCTTTCATTCTGATAGTATATCTATATATTCCACACAAGAATATGAAATGCTAAATGCTTTTGTCGCTCATCTGGCCCACTGAAAAAATTAGTTGTGATAGGAATTAGTCAAGTAATACTTGAAATAAATTTTAATTAACCAATATTATAAAACAATTACAACCAGAAAGTAAACAGTGGGTTACCGCTTGCACTTAAGGGAAAGAAATCTTGAAAAGTTCATTTTCCGTTGTTAGGGGTTGCCAGTAAATGTTCGCCAAGTCGCCAAATGCAAAGTTTTGTTATCCTATTTAGCGACGCGTTACAGTTCTGGCGATTGGTAAGAATTCTCGCTACACTTGTTTAATTTGAATTAAGTTTTTGATGCATGATGATCATGATTATGCCCTCAAAATTATTTAAACAGCAAAAGTGTTACAGCCCTATTATTTTTAAAATCTTACACCCTTCATATACATGCTTCAAGATTAAACCTATTTGTGACAGAATAATTGCTAAAATTCAGTATTTTTTAATATGACTCAAACCTACTTATTTAATATTTTAAGATAAGTTGGTTGATTTTTTTCCACATTATTTGCATATTATATTCTTTTATATTTTTAAATAAATGTCAGAAGCGACATTAAAGTATTTAAACTGAAAATGAAAATTATTGACTGCTTAATGCATGAAATAATTTGGTGTAGTTACTTTGATATAAATGAAAATATTACCACTAAACTCGAAATAAAAAGACGCTATTAAATAAAAAATAAATATCAAATGAGAATTCATTTAATTTTTTTAAAGATCTTATGCTAATCTATGATTTGTTTTCAAAAAATATTACTAAAACTATTGTGAGAAATTCTGAAAGAATAAGACGAAAGCAACAAATAAATATTGGTGTAGTATTTATTTTTTACCATGAGAATTCTCCTAACTCGGAATCAAACATATTTTAAAAACCTACTTCCTGGAATGATATTGATCAAAAGAATAGCTTTTCACAATAGCAGGAACTCCAGAGATTTAAAGCAATGATATTATTAAAACTCCTTTTGATATCCTTTTTTTATATTCCTTTGAAATCTTGCAAAATTTGAATTAAAAAATCATGTAATCTAGGAATAAAAACAAATAAAATCCTTTATTGAAAGCACGAATTCATTTTTAAATACTTTTTATCTAAACATCAATTAAATTTCTAACGATTGAAACTTAATAGTGCTGCATTAATATGTTGAAGGACGATTTTTTTCGTGTTAATTATTTTAATGTTTCAGAAACGAGGTACTCATTTAAACAAGCCTATAAAAGTTTACAGTAATCTCTAGAATGTTTATTCAGTCTGGAAATTATTTCTTTGGTTGTAAAGTAATTATATATGCGAAGTCACTTTTCTATTGATTAAATAAATTAATTGCGATTCAAATTACTATAAACTGAAACAATAACTGTTTCTTACAAAAGTATTGCAATGCAACGTGTTTGAAATAGAAGTAAAATGCAGAAAACTTTGTTGCTGAGTTTTTCGTATAATTATTTCGCATTTAAGTGATGATAAGACTGCATGCTTTAAGAAAATATAGCTTATAGAATGAAAAGTCAAATATATTAAATTATGTATTTTTATATTAATTTTATTTATTATAAATTATATATCTTTAAATATTTTTATTCATTTTAAATTTGTAATACGTAAAGCATCTCATTTTAGAAAAACCTGCAGTATAGTTTGCAAATAATTTTTTAAATCTATTGAAGAAATCATACGATGTAAAACATTTGAATAGTTTAAATAATTCACATTTAAAACTATCAGGGAATTTGAGCTGTAAAATGTAATAATTATTGATAGGATAGTTGAGTTTTGAAATGAAGATTTATATAACATCCAACATTTGCCAATTTTTTTTTTCAACAAAAGGAAATAAAGATAAATAAATTTCAAAAATTCATCTATTGGAAAGTTCATTTAAAATGTTCAAAAAAAGTTCATTTAAAATGAACTATGAGTTTAAATTAAATAAAAAGGAATAAAGAATTGGGTATTTTGTAATTTCTTTTATACACAAATTGTATATTTCTTTCATAATTTTTCGTTTCCCAACTTAATTGAAATTTCAATTTGCTTTTAACTCAAATTCATTTAAGTTAACATTTTTAGTGTGTTCAGATCCATTGATTTAAATTAATTTATATTTCTTCATAATGTTCTTAAATTTTTAAACTTAATTTTCTTAAACTTCTAGAAAAGGATCTTTAGAAAGAATTCCTATTAGAAATTAAGATCCTGACAAAAAGATCACGTTCAGGATCAATTATATCTAAATAAGAATTCACCACCATGTCTGTAGTTTATTCCTTAATAATAAAGTTCTGGAGATGAAACACAATAATCACGAAAGAAGAAGAATTTACATGAAAACCTTCATAAAAGATACAAATAATGTGTTTGCAACGTTTATATTTTACTTAATAGTCATAAACGTGTTGATTGGAAACTCATAACGGAACAGTAGAAAAGGCAATACCAAAATTCCCCAAGATCGGCAGTTTATATCCGAGAAAATGAATAACGTTCTGACAGAAATTGATATGGCAAAGTTTGTTGCTAAGAACATACTGATATGCTTCAAGAATTTTCTGCATTTGAAGAGCAGTTAGTTTCTCCTTGACAAAATTCTTCACAAAGATGATCGAAGTTTCACGTTTGCCGCCTCCGTATGGTTCAATTAATTGTTCAGAAAGGTAATAATGTCTGGTTCAGAAGATAATAAAGGATTGTGAAATGAGCTGACAGAATGCCGACCATATTCATCCCTTCGTTCCCTAATTTGTTTTCGAAATTCTTTCTCCGGAACTCTGGAACCACTTTGAAAAGGTTTACGTCTTTGGGCATAATAGATTCAAAGGATATATTATTTTTTTCCTCTGAAGAATTTCTTGTCTAACGGATAAAATTATTGATGCTCGTTTTAAAAATAAGAATAAATTATTACACTTCATTAGCTTATGAGCTCAATCAACCTTTCTCCTCTGTTGACATTTATTATACGAATATAAAATTTGGATCAATGTATCGAAAATATTAAGTACTAATTGCAGAAATCTGCATCTTCCATGTTTTCAGAAAAATATTTTAGAGCCAAATAAGAATTGTTTTGATAGACTAATATTGATATAATTACAAAAAAGAAATACAATATCTAAATATAATGTTTATATATCTGAAATATTAGAAAATGAATAAGTGTATTGATCATATCTTAACTCTTTCATATTTTGTATTTCCACAAAAATATGCTACATGAATCTACCAAATATTTCTTTTTTATGTTTCTTTTATTTCTTACAATTTATTTCATTTCTCATCTTACTTATTTACTTTTTGTTGGTGAATTTTTTCAGCTTACTTGGTATGTATTGATGTATAGAAGTTAAGTGTGTCGCAAGCAAAACTATCAAAGAAACTTATTATAATATAAAGACACCAATTTCTTTTTCTTTTTCATGTAAAAAAGAAAATTGAAAGTTGATTCACAACTTCTTCATCGAGGTTGTTATTTAATATCATTTCTGGGTTTTTGTAGATTCTGTAACTATTTGATTTATCATAATACATTACATTCATAAAAGTGGAGTTCTTGCAATTTCTGGAATGTTATTCTCAGTCATTTGTAAAGTAAAAACTTGGATTATAATCTTTTTGTTTGACATTTATCGGAAAAAATATGCTTTATTTTTTTTTTCTCATAATACCAAGCATAGTAATATTTAGTTTTAGAAGAAGTTCACCTAGTTTGTAAGTAGCGAATCAGGTACCGCAGTGCTATTTAAGTTTATAAGTTCAATGATAAGATCACTTGTCTTGATTTGTCCTGGTTATTCTACTGGTTCCTTTTTTTATTGATTTGCAATTTTCAAACAAATAAAGTTTCACGTTCACATAATGTCTGAGATTTCAAAATTCCTTTTTAAATAATTTATTTAGCATATACTCGTACTAATCACAAACCCTTAAAAGAATTATGTGTTCGTTTATTTTGACATTTTCATGTTGATAAAAAAAATTTGAATGAATTTTGATCCATTTTTGCTGAATTTTCAAAAAGATGAGAATTTTATTATGAGAATTCTTTTTTGACGAATTGATTTTTTATGAAAGCAAATACTTTACAGAAATGCATTTTTATCCGTTTTAGCGGAAATAATATTGCATATTGTTCATAAAAAAATAAATCCTATAAACACATTAATGCAATTTTAAAACAATCATAGAAAATATATAAACAAACCAAATTTTTTTCAGAGAAATCAAATAACAACCTTACTAAAAAAGATATGAAATATTTATGAAACATCATAACATGGTTATTTCTTTTGAGCAACAGTAAAACCTTTCGTATGAAATAGTTCCAAGCACAACCGTAAGATTCAAATAAAACGCCATCATTTAGATTGTAATCAACAACAATATGCAGGGTGTTTCCGAATTCGGCCGACAAATTCAGAGGGTATAAATAATCACCATACAACATAGGTTCCCAAACGACGTTTAGTAGGTGAAAATCTCAAAAATATAGGGAGTCGGAAGACTGTTGGAAACTGTAAAAAATTAATAAAAAAAATAACATATGGTCTTTTAGCTGTGAATTTGTTTTAAGCGAAATCTCATTCTTAAGAGTTTTTTTCATATTGATAACAGGCGGATTTAAAGATTTAGGGAGTCGTAAATTACTGAAAATGAAAAAGTATTTTAGAGCCCATATTTGCAAAAATATTAAAACTGGAAGAAAATTAAAATCTTGAAAATGTTAGGAATTTTATATTCTATAATTTGATGTAAACGTGTAATGTGAAAACGCGGGAGTTTTAAAGATATTCAACAATTACTAAAATAGGAATCAGAAAAAAATTGCTGCAACATCAGTATCGTCATTCGCAAAGATCGTTGTCAAATGCAAAAGAAAAATTCAGAGCAAGGATAATGGGCATTAAGTAGATAAAAAATTACCATAAAAAATAGGGTCGTAGGTAACGTTTTTTCATTGAAAATCCTAAAAACAGACATCAAATTGACAATAAATCTGGCGAAGAAAATGACCCTATGAATCTGAGGATTAGGAACAAGGTAATCGAGAAGAAGCATTCTCGTATGTAAATTTTTCATGCGTTGGAGAAAAGTAAAAGAGGTAGCAAGTATTCATTAATGAGCATTGCAGAATTGACGGTTGTTATACTTCATTCGCAAACAACAAGTCAGATTTCACGAATGCATTTAAAATGTGCTAGTGTTACATCATGCTTTAACCAAATGTTCTGGCGCGCATTTATCCCTGTTCCCTGCAATAAATCTGCAGGAACGTGCTAGAAGAACACAAGGTACTTGTGCTACTGAGGCATTCGGGCAGAAGATCCGGTCCCCACAGATGACTGTGTCCAGATGTTAATATCAAACTTGTGTTGTACGTTCGACGAGAGAGTGATGTGGGGATTTTCGAATGACCAAATATTCGCATTGGACGTGTTGAAGACTTTTTCTCTTAAAGCAAGCTTCATCTGATAATAAAACTCTAGCAGAAAAATGTACATTTTCCTTGTGGCATCAAGCCCGCACCAGTGTGCAAACTCCACCCGATTTGCGATTTCCATTGCAAAAACGTTACTTGCTGCCTTATGTTTTCTGATAATCTTTCAACCCCTTAATGCCAATTATTCTTGCTCTGAATTTATTTTTTGAATTTGACAACAATCTCTGCTAACAACGATACTGATGTTGCAGCGATGTTTTCTGTTCCCATTTTAGTTTTTGTTGAATATTTTTAAAACTCTCCAGTTCTCACACTACACGCTTATATCAAATTATAGAATATAAAATTCCTTATGTTTTCAAGCTTTTTCAGTTTAAATATTTTTGCAAATATGGGTTCTAAATTACTTTTTCATTTTTCAGTAATTTACGACGCCCTAAATCCACATGTAAACAACATGAAAAAAAACTTTTAAGAATGCGCTTTTATTTAAAAAAAATCGTAGTTAAAACACCATTCGTTATTTTTTTAATTAATTTTTTACATTTCTAACAGTTCTCCAGCTCCTTATATTTTTGCGATTTTCACCTACTAAACGTCGTTTGGGACCGTCGTTTCCAGTTTATTTAGTCCAGCTTATTTAAAATTCCCATCTGCATCAATAAATTATTATGTTTACATTATATATATGTATGTATGTAAATTATATATATATATATATATATATGTAGTAATAGCTAACAAAGTTCTTTTTTACTTACAGAACTATTTAGCACCAAAAATATATTTTTGTTTTTCGACATTTTTTTAAAAGTATTTATTCGAAACTTAAATAAAAATGTGAAAACAATGCAAATTTGTTATTTTGCTTAAAATTACAGTATTTTTCCGATATAATTATTCATCTTAAAAGTCTATATTACAAAAATTTAAGAAAATAAGTTTCAGTTTTGCTGTTACAATATGTTCGTAAAGCAAGCCAAATAAAAATGCCTGCTTTGTATGATCTTAATGTAGCTATATTTTTTCCAGTAACTGCAAAAATAATATTCCAGTATTTCTTAATTATCCTAAAATTATAGAATCCCATGATACTCTAGTTAAGCGATAATGAGAAAAAAGAAAGAAAGAAAGAAACTCACCATTTTTAATAATGAAAAAGTGTGATAGAAGTACCAGAAATACCAGAAGATTATTTCCAGCGAAATACCAGAAGATTATTTTCTCTCAAATTCCCGTACTGAAACAATGTTTTCATATTAAATTTTTATTCCCCGATGCGAAAATTCTTATTTTATGTCAAAAATAAAATTCAAATGTATGTTTGGAAGAAAAAGAAAAAGCAAAATACTATCTCAAATAACGCCGTCTCCCATAATTAAATAAGATTGAATGAGATGACAAAGTAGGAAGTAAAAATAAAGCAATACACTGAATCAGAGCTGAAACAAAACTGTTCCGGACAATTTTATTTCTTTCCTAATTGCTGTCAGCAGTAAAATTAATATACACGGTTTCTTTAAATACTGCCATGTGGATATTCCTAAAGAAGTTAGTTAATGAAATCTTTTAAAAGCCATTATTGATTATTTACAAAAATTGTTCGCTATTTGCTTTTGAAATTTTGCAATCGGAAAAAGGTGAAACTCAAAGGCAATAGCAAAATATGTTATAATCTGAGGCTGAATAAATACAAATTGAAAGTGATGTTTCATTGAGAAAAACTTCTAGAGGACCAAATGCTAATTCGAAAATTGTGCATTTAATTAATTTAAAATTTCAAATGTTTAATTTTTTATTTCTATTCATTTAATTTGATTCTACCATATGTTATATTACGTGCCAATGAGTGATAAAAAGTCATGAAAATCTTAATTTGTTATTATAAATGTCTTATCTAACTTTTCATTAATCAAGGCGAACTCGAAGTTAGCATCATTTTCATTATTAATATTTTGCTTATTTTACTTCCGATTAAAATATTTTCGGTTTTTAAGAAAAAAAAAATTTGTTTTTATTTTTTAATTCATAAAAAAAACATTTGTTAGGAGACATACTAGCACTGTCTGAATAAAAAAATCAATCAATAACTGCAAATGAACGCACGGAAGATATATTTTCATTAATGCTCAGGTAAAACTGTGCATACAGAAAAGATTGACTTATGCTACGGGAATTAACAATATACAATTTTTCATCAACATTAGGATCTCTGAGCAGCGTTTAATATTTTAAATGTGTTGATCTATGCTTTAGGCAATGTATTATTTTGATATATGATATTTTTATCATTTTAGATATTTGTAGCAACTGCAGTTATAACAAATCAGTTTTCAGTTATTGTATCTCCTGATACACTTTTTGTTCTCTCATGATTCAGTTTTCTTCTCATTTTTCTAGCAGGAGTTTTGGTTTCAGTAGCCATTTGAAAATTAAGGAAGTATAGTACAATTCTAAATTCCACAATTGTAAAATATCTTCTTGAGAAAAGCTCTCTTTCTTATGATGTAACGTATTGTAAGCAGAAATTAGCTGTCAGTCAATGAACTGTTGACCGAATGGCAGATTTTCATCTTTTTAAAAAGAAAGAGGAAAGTGCATATTTATCATATTCTGACAATTACATCAGTTTATATAGATACTATAATTGCTAGGAATTTGTTCATGTGTTATTTAAGTTTGTGATTGATTCATATAACGAAACTAAGATAAAACTTACGAGAAAATTACATTTTTATTTCATTTCTGGAAACAGACAAAAATCGATGATGATTCTTATTTTCTAAAGTTCTAACATTTAATCTTCGTTTACATTAGATTTTACTTTCAGTTTCTAATTTCTTTTTCTTCGTTACTCAATATATTTATTTTAATGAAGGTTTTAATCAAATAATTTCTTATACTCAAAATATACACTGTGCATTATTTTTATTAATATTATCTGTACTTGAAAATATTAAATAACTGTTCTGAATTATCTAATTTACGATGGATTCTGTTGTCATGGCATTAACTCAGGACCTCATTTTTTAATTATAGGTAAAATTATTAATAATCTTATAAAAACAATAATAAATTATATTTTTTTAATATCCTTCTCTTTTATATAAATGATCTGATTCCTGCGTAAATATTTTGCACTAATTATATACATATATATATATATATATATATATATATATATATATGAGGATATCAGCCTTTCATGTGAATGAAAACCCTTTAAATTCATTTGATAAATGCATAAAACGAAACGTCTTTGTTTTTAGATTTAATGTTATAAACGCACATCAAAATCTATTTGATTCCAATCAGTTTGATTCCTTTCAATTCAATTCAATTCTATTTCTATTTGATTCCTTTCAATGCAGCATTTAATTTCAATAAAACAAATAATTTAACTAAATAGGTTCATTTGTATAATGTTAAACTAGTTATTTAACTATATTTATGCAGCAGTTGTGCATTTTAATCTATTCACGACACTTGGACATCCCAAGTGCATTTTGCATGCCATTTACTTAAGTCATCACCTTATTAATTTACGTTTCTGTAATTTTAAATAACCTATTTTCAAAACTACATGAAACCGTCCTTTTTTATAATATAAATAAAATTCTATAGTATTTTAAAAATATTTACTGTTCTGTTAGTAACGAATAAAACAATATGACTAATAGTATCTTTCTTTTAGCTGGAATTCAGAAGGAGGTAATGGTAAGCTATTCCAGCTTATTATCATGTTTCGAATTTATTTATTTATTTATTTTTCATTTTTTTCATTTTTTTTTTGTTCATGATAATAAAACAGATTTAAATAATTTTATAAAATACAAAAAAAAAACCCGAAGCAATGAAAAAATAGCTTACATATTTTCCTCTATGAATTCTTTTATAAAATTCACCTGATATATTTCCTTTAAGAACCAACATCAATATACAATAGAGAAAACCATTTTCATAAAACATACGCAAAATTTCTTTGGAATTTTTTTCAAGAAGAAAATAGTCTTGACTAAATGCTGGGATCGTACCACACGATAAAATAAATAAGAACTATCAAGATTTTGTTTTGTGTTCAGGAATTTATTTATATTATATCATACACTAAATAATTTTAGTGTTATGTCATTCTAAGAATTCAATTCAAAAGGAAAATGAACTTCAGCGGTGATTTCTTATAAGAATATTTAATCGGAAAAAAAAATTTGTTGTAAAAAAATTCAGGGTTTTTTAAAATCTGCTTTTTGCAAGCACAGAAATGACTGACAATCAGATATAGCTCCGATTTCAATTTTTAATTAATTATATAATCAGGAAACACAATGAAGAAATAAATGTTAAAAATAGCAGCATGAGAAATATATATTTTTCCGAAATTTAACCGGGTTTGCTATAAAATATTGTATAAATTAGATGCTCCTTAATGATATATTCTTTATACTCCTTAATGGTGTATATTCTTTATACTCCTTAATTGTGTATATTCTTTAAGTGGAAATTTTGTGATAGAATATTTTTTAAATAAGAAAAACAGCTTTGAATTTGCACTTTGATTTTGAATTAGAAGTGTAATTGCATAAAATAAAATGCTGAAAAATTTCACTAGAATTATATATATTAAAGACTTTAACAAATCGTATTATATGTCTTAGAGATTATTTTAGTATAATTGAAAACAAAATTTAAAAAAAAGTAGAAATTCTAATAATAATTAAACAACTGCAAATTAAATTTCTTTTATTTTGATAAATTGAATTTTGTTTTAACTAAGCAACAATCAATTTAATTCTGTCTCTCCTTAAGGGAATTTGTTAATTAAAAGCGAAGAAAAATATAAAAAAGCAGTATTTTAATTTCAACTTATTAGTTTACCGATATAACACTATGAATAAAGAATTAATTCCTTGTAAAACATTATTTTTATTAATTATCAAAGAACTGAGAAAAATAAAAGAACTGAGAAAGAACTGAGTTTTAATTATTCTATTTTATTATATTTTCATAAGTTTATTTTTATCATAATTTAAGAAAAATTACTTTTTATATTGTATTTTGTGAGGGATTCCAATTTAATGCAATCTTTAATTTCTTGAAATTTATTAATTAAACTTGTTAATATTATTATTTCTTCGATTTAAATATTATTTTTCTCTAATGTACATTGTTTACCTTCTTTTAATTTTTAAATTATTTCGAATTTCATTTTCTGATTATATACTTAAACAAGCAAGAAGTGCTTTTATTGTTGAATTTTGGTATGTTTCTATACCTCTTTTTCCAATCCCAAATAACAATCTGAATTCATAATTTTAATACAGTACTCATGAACTGACAGAGTTTGTAATTTAGTGGAAATTTTTATTCATATTTTCGAATATTACGTCAAGAATTTTAATCTCACTTTTACCTCAAGAATTAATATTTGTAATTCGAATTTCCAGAATTATTAAGGAATAATTTGGAACAAAACTCCTCTCATTTCTTTTAATTGCTTTGAATCAATTTTTTAAATTTCTAATCTGGAGGAACTATCTGATATAAGAACACACAAAACCTCTCTTCGCTATATTTTGGGCCCCGTGGCCTGGTGGTAAGGTCTCGTCTTCGGTGCTGGAGGATTTCAGGTTAGAGACCCGATTTCGCTGAAAATCCGTATTTTGAGTGGGTCTGGTGCACGTTAAATCCGTCGGGGTAAACAAACCTCCCGCTGGTGAGGTGTGGAAGTTTGGAGATGAAGATGCCAGCTGAGGCACTGTCCTCGTCATATAACAAAGGGTCAAAAATTACAAGGTCCGTCCCAAAATAGCCTTAGTGTTGCATTAAAAATGCGACATTATTGTAACTAAACTCTCCTATCGTTTCTCCTGAGTTAAAAATATTTTTCATGTATATACTTGAATGTTTATTTCGCTTTACCTATCATTTTTATCGATTTGTTTAACAAGAACCTATTTTTTTCTTATTTTTTTAATCTATAAAGAGCAAAAATATTTTACGCAGTTCTGTTAAATTCTCAACATTTCATTAATCACGAGTCAAATTCGGCCTAGGACGCTGGTTTTCGATAGATATAAAGCATATAAGTAGCTTGGCTATCCTTTTTCCAAAAGAAATCAATGTATTTTATGTATCCTGAGATGAATCATCACCATAAAATTCTCTCCAGGTCAACACATATGTGTGCTAAGAATGCTTTTTGTAATGAAATTTTGTCTAACAGCTTCATATTACCTCGTTTGGCATAATGTTTTAAGAATGCAATGAATAATGTATAAAAATGTATGGTAAACACTTATTCATATCACAAAAAATACATTAAACAACTGAAGTGTTTCTATTTTTCTATCTATACTACTGTGTTATAGTTTTGAAAGCAAATAGTTGGTATATATCATGCATATAACTATAAAAATATAACTATTTTTGCTTCTGAAGAGATAGTATCTAATTCTGTATAAAATTAACATACCTGTGTTGTTATATTTATTGGGATTTTATTAATGGGTTATGCAAAAAAAAGGAAAAAAAAACATTACAGAACCAAGTTTACACATAAAAGAAATTAACCATGTATTTTTGCATATTCAAAAAAAAAAAAAAAGAGTTTTATAGGATTTTTTTTTCAAATTGTGATTACGGTTAATTTCAGGAGTTCATTACAAGTAGATTAATTTCATTCAGAATTAGACACTATCAATAGAAGTATATTGTTATTGTTATATGCAGGTTTTAAACCTCCTATTCGCTATCAAAATCAAGAAAAATAAGTTAATTTTCTATTTATTTGCTCTAAACGATATTTTGAAAACTTATCGATTTAAAGAATTCATAGTCAGAGAATCCAATTAAATTTAAATAGAAAAAAATAAGAATTTTGATAATTATCTGACTTTATTTTATGTAGAAAGTTTTTTTTTTTTTTTCATTCCACATCTGCTTCTTTAATTAGATGTAGGAATAGCAGAACGTGAATTCTAGATAATTGGGTGTTATGAAATCGTGAGTCGAGGTGGAATAACTAGGTACTTACAAATTAACTTGGGAAAGTCGTCTTGAAATGTGTGAGAAAGTTGCTTTTAATTGTTTATCGGAGTTGCAAAAATTTGAGACAGCATGAAACCTTCTTTTGTCCTTTTTTATTGTATCCGTAAAAGATATTAAAATATTTTACAGCAATCTTTTTTAATTATTATATAATTATAGACTATATAATCATACAACATTGCTTCAGAACATTTTTTAAATCATATTTTCCATAAATTAAAACAAGTTTCAGAAAATGCCATTCATGTATTAAACTTAGTTAAAGATAAAAGAATGCAGCTTATTTAAACCCAAGATAGAGAGATCAACTTATCCAAAATGAATATTCGGGTATTTTACAAACAGTCAGTCGAAACCCGCACAGTCAAAAGAAATCATCAGATAAAGCATATGCTTTCATACTCGCTATATCTTCTAATGTATCAATAAAATGTAATGCAAAACGTGCATATAATAAATGAGAATTTAGGAGCTAAAAAAATCTACAACGAAAATAGATTTTTACAAAAATAAAGTACAAGAAATGTAAAAGCAATAATATTTAAATACTAAAAAATAGAAATAACACAAAAAAAGAAAATAATAAACATACTATAAAATAACAGCCATATAGGTATAAAATAAATAAAAAGTTGCGTAAAAGGAGTGTCCGTGATATGACTTCTCATATTATATAATTGCACTTTGAACATCCATTATGACGTCTGGCTATTCCATTATCAGTACCATAGTCACACTCTAGTAATTATCCATAGAAAAAACTTTAATGTACCGCATAACAACCAGCAGTAATTACATTTGGATTTATATAAGTATCTCATTGACATCTTTCCGAATTCAAAGAAGGCATTGAATCAAATACAAAAATTTAATTATTATATAATTTTAATCTCGCATGTTATTGTCGCCTAATAGATTTTCAATTTTATGTTTATACATGACTTAGTAATTTTTTTCGATAAAAGTCTAGCGTTTATTATGCAGTCACCTTTATGTCTAGTGAATTTGTCCACTCGTTACCCCTTACACGAAAACCCAATGAAATTTTTCGTTATTACCCAATGAAATTTTACATTTTATATATATTTTAGCCTTTCTTTGTTCTTAACCATACATAATTGAATAATAGTTTTTTGTTGAGTAAAATGTTATGATTACTGAACGAGGTTCGTTAGAAAGCTGAATTTCCTCAAAATTATCCACCAATTTCTCAGTTGCTTTTAAAATAGCTATTGCCTCTGTCGAGAAAAACACGCACTTTCCCATTGAGTTTACTAATTACTTCCCAAAGTATTTCATCGTTTCCATGAAAATATACAGTAGCACATCCAACTATATTAATTAATTTTAAACCGTCATTGAAAATGATTTTAATTTTATCTTTATTAAAGCCCTTTATTTCTCAAGAAGACGGGATATTTCTCTATATGGAAGTCAATATTTCCTAAAACTTGTAAGGCAAAGGATACTATTTCTATGTCATTTATTTGAATCGGAATTTGTTTAGTGAAAATAATATTTCTTACTTCTTCTTTCGCAGTGATTTCATTTGGTCAACAGTTGGCTAATATATGGATTGCTTCAGTTGAAAATATTTTATATATATTTGTATTGTTTTTAAAAAAAGCCTGGCTTTGTGTTTGATTAAAGTTTGTTTGATTTTAATAGAGTCTTTAAACCAAATTTTGGAGCCATACAGCATCATTTTATCTGAAACATTTTGATAAATTTCTTTCAATACATGGGGCTAAACTCCTCCTATGGCTCGAATAGTTTTATATTTCAAGTGTAAACCTTTCCTTTAATTATATTCTAGTGGTGGAGCCACGGCCTTCTATGATCAAAAGTAATTCAAAGATATTTTATTAATATTAATGTTTTATCTAACAGATTTTTTTTTCTTTTCGGACAAAAAAAATGGGAAAGGAAGAAAAAAACATTTCAGAAATTGTTGCAATGGGAAATATTATTGTCAATTAGTTCTGAAGAAAATGATGAAAAGTAATTGGTAAAATCTGTTAAATAAATTTCTTAGCAAAAAATACAGTAACAAAATTTGGAAAAAAAAGAAAGCCATATTTACCAAATGTAATAAACAGAAAATTTATTTCAATGTTCCAATCAAAAGAAAATCTTGTTAATATTTTAATATTCAGAAAATATACAATAGATATTAAAGAATGCACGTTGATATACTTTGTATAAAAGAAAGCTTTTCACAAAAGTAAGACTGAAATAATTACTGGATCTCCCTCGTAAGATATTGATAAAACTTCTAATTAACGAAAGGCAAATGCCTTGCGTTAGAATAAACAAAAGTCACTCTACATATACTGAAGCATAAAAATGCATCTAACAAACGTTGGAAAAAAAATTGTATTTACAAAACCCCATTAATAGATAAACAAGTACCTTATCTTTCAGAAAGCTGATGCACATTAAAAAATTTATTTATCATTCAAATATAAAAATTTATATTTGAATCATTGCTGATTTTAAATAATTTATTCATATATATTATATTATACAGATTAAAAGAGTAATAAATAATTTTAAAAAAGTAACGAAATGCATTTTTCTCATTGTTGTACCAATCAATATACATATATTATAATCTTAAGGTATTTTTTATAGAAAAATTTAACTTTTAAAGTTGTTTTTAAGCAAAAAGTAATAAATCTCAAAATGAATAAATGATTACAATTTTCATAAAAAAATTTAACAATTATTAAAATATTCAATTACTTTTAGTCTTGTTCAAAATTTTTTTCTTTTTTGGTGGAAATGTCTCAAAAATCTATACGATGAAAAATTGGATTCATATAGAACGTTTTAAATCCGAATGGTAGATAGCAGGCAAGTTACGAAGTATTTTCGACTAAATGATTCATGTGACTCCTTAACCGTTTTATAAATATTTGATCTGCCAGACTGTGATAAATGAAATTCTTGCTCGGAACACATCTTTAAACCGTAGTATGAATTTTTTAGCTTCCATTTCTCTTCTACTTTGACAGTTTCTCTGGAACTTTATTGCTTATAAAGAAAAATCCAAGGTACAAACACAAACATTCAGCATGAATTGAACATGAATAAAATCGATCGATTGAGTTAAGATTTAAGTGTGAATAGTTAAAAGATACATTCTTTAATTCTATATTCAATTATATATATTTTTTGTTTTCTTTTTCTGGTTTATTTTGTATAACTAAGGGTACAAAAAATGTTTTCCATTAAGAGTTCTTTAAAATAATGAAGAATTAAGTTTTAAACGTTTCAATGCCTTTATTCATTTCTGTCACTCTTTGCAAACATTTTATATGATGAATTTGTTTCATCATTTAATTTTGCCTCATCCGATTTTACACTTTTATTTAAAAGCAGAAATGATATATTCTGAACAACATTTAACCTATTCTAGTCATAAAAAATGTTGTGGCAGTGAAATCAATTTCAGGAAACAGGTTTTCCTTGAAATTAAATAAAAATTGATGAAATTATCTTTGTTATCATGGTATATTTTCATCATATCTATGTATTATTTTTGATCATTCTAATTCTAACTCCCGAACATAAATTCTAATTCCCGAACTTCTTTCTTCATGAAAACAGGATAAATATGACTGATTGTAAGGACAGACTTAAATATAATATCTTGCATAACCAAAATTTAGAGTTTGTTTAAACATGTTCAGTTTGATGTAACATTTAAATAACTTTCAAAAATAAAAATAAAACCTATTATGCAGTATATTTGATAAACTTAACTACATAATATTAAACGTGACATATATTTTCTGAAATTATTTTAAACCCATTTGAAAACCGTGATATTTTTAATACTAAATGTCATTTTCATTAAACATTCAAATATTTAAAGATAATAAATGTTTTTTTTTGTATTTTATGTACATTAATATTTTTAATATATATTTTATGTACATTAATATTTTTTACATCTACTTTGAGATTAAGTGGTTACCTCTTTTAGATTATAAATATGCTCTTTAACGTTTTAAGATGGCTTTCCTGGAACTTTTAGATTCTTAATATATGGTTTCTTGTATTTAAATGACATATTTAGAAATGTTTCTCCCTTTGATTAAATATTGTGTAACCGATGCCCGTTTTATGTCGCACAACATTACAAAATGACTTTCTGAAATGTGCAATTTCTATAAATAAGGATCTATAATTACCAGATTCATTCCACATATACTTTGGAAGAAGTGCACATTGAAGTGATGTTGTAATATTTTAATTAATTAAATATTGCGAGTCAAAACATTCGAAATTTTGATCATAACTTAAGAAGATCTCGTCTATCTTGGTCATCAACTAAGAAGATTCTGCTTTTGTATATAACCCCTTGAATAATTTTCAACCCATTTATAGTTATTTTTGAAAGAGTTTGGGATAATGTTACTTTTCATGGGAAAATGAAACTCGGGCATTCCATTATTCTAAGATACCCGAACACTAATCAATTTAGGAAAGACAGAGTTAAGATAAATAACTGAGAAATTTGGAATCAGTTCTTCCTCTCTCTCTCACACGCACTTTTTTTTTTTCTTTTTTTTCAAATTTACTGTCGGACGACACAACTTTTTAGAATCAAACTCGAATTTAATTGGTTAATTGACATTTCAGTTTTCAAACTATTAAACCTTGAAATTAAATACAGTTGGTATTTATAAATAAAATATGAATAGTGGTAGAAATACGTAAGACATTCTAAACACGTAAATATTGAAGTAATGAATTTCTTTATGATTCAAAAGTGTTATATTCTTGCTTCACATTTGAATAAATAACTACCATTTCTTTTTTTAAAAAAACTTTCTTTTTATATGCTTTATGTTTGATTAAAAAATACCAAGTATGTATGAATTTTGCTCTTGGAATTGTAAACGCATGATTTCAAGAAAACAATGTTAACTTCAGAATTTTATGCTTAATGATATTCTGACTGAATTAAATATCTATAACTAAGTTATTGTTATAAATTAAAATTATTTTTTCTCTTCATTGGTATGGGCAGAATTATTTATTATATTATTAAATCAGTCTTACATTAAAATTAGCAATATTTTCATTGTTAAAAGAATATATTAAAATTGCTATATTCAAATATGAGCAAATCGTCATTCTCATAAAGCATTAATTAATCCGTTACATTTTAAGAAATTTTATTATTTTCCAGTCAAAAATGCATTTTTAAAACCTTATAGTGCTCTTAGTTTTTAAGTCGGAATGATTCATTTTTCCCAAGAATCAAATATATATAATTATAGCCAATGAAATTATAACTATATGACGTCACTCTTCATATAGTTATGCATTTCAACTAATAACAAGAAATGGTGAATACATTCATTATTAAAAGTAAAGTTAAATTATTTAAAATACATAAGTTGTTTATATTAAATTTTTATCAATCTAAAACTTAAAAATTCATTCTTTAAAATTAAATTTTCTGATAGCAGAGAAAGGTATATGTGTATGTTAGAAAGCTTATAATCCTAACACGTTTAAAAATCAAAACTGAATTCTTCTTTCTTCTTTTACTTTTTTGATAAGATGTATTCCATCAAAGTTGGTTCATATAATGTCAAGATTAAATAATCATCGAAGACACTGGGTATTAATAAGATTAAGCTAGTCATTTAAATCAAATTTTAAGAAATGTATCTTATCACAAGAAAGCCCCATATTATTTTAAGCTGAACATGTGAAATAAAGATAGAGCTTTTGAGTGGTTAGCTAGATTTTAAAGTGGCGAAATTAATTGGCGGTTTTTCTGTGGTTTAAAAACATCACTCCGAACAGTAAAATGTTTTACATCTCTAATTCGTACTTTCCGATTGGTTCTTCCTATTAATAATTATTTAATAATTTCCTTTACCATAAATTCTCATTTTCGATAATTTCGATTTATAATCAGAACTGTTCGACTTAAACTTATTTTTTCGTATTATCCAACTCGAAAAATAAAAAGAAATCGCTTAGATTTTGCTAAATGACGGCCACAAAATCCAAGAAATCAAAAAATAATATTAATTCAGAAAAACTACTTAATTTAAAAATATTATTTGAAAGGTTAATTTGCTGTTCTTATTTTTTACTTATATTTATAAGTAAAATATAATAGCATTCACCTAAAGGAGCTACTTTTTCGTGATAAATAAGAAATCGATCCCTGAAAATTAATTATTTATGTTTAACATTTTTTCCCCTTCATTCTTGGCTACCAGTTTCTCGAAAAGAATGATTTATAATTTAACGTGATTTAATTTTTTAATTTATATTCATAATTATTAAAAATATTAAAATATGCACACAAATTTGCACACTTTATTTTTTACTTCAGCAGAAAATCATTCCTTTAGATGACTGTTTACTCAAAATTAAATTAGAAGAGCTCAGAAATATAAGCCATTAAATAATCATGGGTTATCCTTTGCAACATTGATCATCTGAATTTCATAAAATAGTAAGGAGAAAGTATAGGAATATATCCAATACAAAAATAATATTAAATGAAGTAATATTAATATTAAGTCAAAAGTAAACTTATAAAAAAAAAGTGTTTTAATTTTTTTGAATTCTATTTTTAAAAAATTATTTATCATTTTTGTTAAAAAAAATAATTGTCTTAAGTGAATATCTATAACTTCTTATCAGGTCTATTAAGCAAATATATTGTTACGGATTTACTTCCGTCGAGGTTCTTTTACAATTTGTTGATCCTTGAAATATACAGTCCTTGAGTAACAAAAGACGACGAATTTATCTAAAAGAAGAAACTAATACAAAGATGAAAAATATATACAGCCGAAACGAAGACAGGCAACACACAGCAGCAAAATACAACAAACAATACCCCATAAATCTTAATCGGTATCAATAACAACCAAAGCACACAAAGCGGCCACACAGAATTCAGCAGAAGGAGGGAATTTACGTAGCTTCACTCTCCAGCCTTTCCAAACGTCTGCAATTCTCCACTGTCTCCTAGCTTTAGCTCTATCCCACTGCCGACTCACTACTACACGACTAGCTACACCTCACAGAACTCGATGCTGCTTCCACAATAAACGCAGGACCCGCCACACAGCTCAGTTCAGCAATCGCTTGAGCTCCACACCAAGCTTGTTCTTCCCTGGATTATACCGCCGTTGGCACGTTATACTCTCAACGACTCGATACTTGACAATGACTCACGACCAACTACTGTAGCTTGAGACTGTCGGCCTTTTATAGTTCCCGGAGACAGGCAGAGGAGGTTCTGCATCTCAGGCATATCTCAGTTCCTATTTCCAGTAATACATATTTTGGCGCCAAATGGCCGCTAAAATGACGCGGCACCCGATCATCACCCAACAGAGCTGATCGTAAGGGGGTCTTTCCAGTGATTGAACTAACCTTTCTAGGAAGTAACATGTAACATTCAGGTATGTAACAATATTAAGTATATATATATATATATATATATATATATACGTTAAGTAAATTGTTATAATATACGTTAAGAAAGTAATTGAATTCGTGTGAGGTTAATTAAATGCTTGAAAACCAATTTTATTTAGAAATCCATCGATTATTTTGCAGCTGAAAACAACGATGATATTGCAACATATTCTGAAGAAAATACGTAGCTCTTTGCCATTGGGCTTCGATGGAAAAAAGGGGGAGAAACGAAAACAATTTCTCATGATATTCATTCATTTAAAGTGATAAATATAGATATCAATTACTAAGCATTCCTTGTCGTTTTTTTACAGATATTGTGGATTTTTGTCGAATGCAATGAAGATTTTGATATCTAAAAATGGCAAAGAATACAAACGGCGTTCGCCGGATTTCATTTATAAAATTATTCAATGATTACCGATTACAGTGCCTCTGCTTCGCAATTGTACAAGCGTATCTATTTTTAACAATTTAATATTTGAAACTTATCTGGATTAAAACATAAAGTTAATGGAAGAATCAATCGTCAAATCGACAACCTTGGGAAATTTATAAATTCTTTTATACATATATATATATATATATATATATATATATATATATATATATATATATATATAAAGTATATTATTTTAGTATTTTGGGATTATTATCAGAGGCAACCTTCTATGTAAGTATGATGCAACATTTTCAGAAACTAGCTAATTAGTCTCATAATATAATCGCTATTAAGTGTATTAACAAATATATGTTAATGGACTTAATAGCGACCTATTTATTTAATATCGGAAAAAAAGAAACCTGCAAGAATTTTTGAATGCAAGCATAGACAGCTTCAGGTTATGATACATATTAGACTTTTCTGTAATTATTTTTCCTCGAATGGAAATTTTTAATGATTAATACCGATAATTTATGAAGGCAGAAATAATAATTAATTATCAGGCTTTCAATTTTGAGTATTTAAAAGCCCTAAAACAGGATTTATATTTTCAAAATGTATAACAAATTCCTTATTGCGAACCCGTTTTTAGAGCGGGAATTCTATTCAAAAACGATTAATTGTTTAATTAAATCTTTAACAAAAAAAATCCACATACACATCGCATTGAAATGACTTAGTTTAATAATATCACTGTATTTTAAAAAGTATAATATACTTAAAGAAAGTAGAATTATCAGCCTATCAAATCAAAAGATTATCTCTCGTTAACAATTCGGAATTTGGGTATGCATCTATGTCAATGAGAATTTTTTACGTTCAAGAAGTTAGTTATTTTATTTCAGCAAATCACTATAAAAAATCACCATTATATTCCTAAGAATATGTTTTAACAAAAATTGATTTTAGACAGTTTTGACTAATAATCAAAAAACGCACTGCATGATTAGCAAAACGTTGAATACATTTAGAAAGATTTGGATCGTTTAATTTAGTTAAATTAACGCCTCGTTTTAAAGCAACACTAAGGCTATTTTAGGACGGAATTTTGAACCACGGTCAGGTGACGAGGACGACACATGAGCTGTAACCCTCTTCTCCAAATTTCCACGCCACACCAGTGAGAGGACGTTTGACTTCGATTGATTTAACGTGGACAAGACCTACTTACACGACTGAAACTGAGAACTTACCATCAGGCCACCGTAGTCTTAGATTTGAAGATCCGTATTAATCTTGATATTTCTTTTTATCTATAATAGGATTCAAGTTTTTTAATACCGTTTTTGCGATACGTCTGCAAACTATCAGTCAAAATTTATGCTTATTTTCAGACAGATTAATTATGACATCAAATTTTTTGAAACATCTGAACAATAAATGGACATGGAAACTCTAAATTTCCCTATGATTAACAATTTTGGAATTCTTTAAATATATTAAAGACAATAATTAGATTAAATAGATATTTTAAAAATGCAAGATCAAACGTTTTCTGTTTAGAATAACGCCTTCATGATACATAAAATGAGTATATGCATAGTGTTTCACATAATGCATGAAAAGAAGCGAAACACAACATACCATTCCTTGCATTTAATTAAGTTTTCATTGAATATTATTGTTAGAATTATTGTTATGTCTGAGCTTATAACATATAAGAGTAATTTTTTCAGAGTTCGCATTTCTAGTGAAGCTATTTCATCTAGTGATGCTCACCAATTTCTTCACCAAAATAAAGAGCATTAAACTGTTTGCTCTTCTGAACTAATGAAGATTCTTCCGAAAAACTTTTAATAATTGCCTGTTTATGATTTTTTACGGTCATAAAATAAAAAAAAATTCAAAAAAAAACAGTAAGGGGAAAGGGAAAAACTTAAACAAATGTTATTGTAGCTTATAAAAATTAAAAATAAAACAGAATTTAAAAAAAATAAAATTAATAGAGAAATTTTAAAATGTTGTCATCATTTGAAAAAGAACATGAGAGAAAAGCAAATGATTTCAGCTTTTAAGAAGTTAAAACACAAAGGAAACAAAATAACGTGCTAGCTTGATTGCTGAAGTTTCTTTAAATATTATTTTACTTAACATTTTTTTTGAAGTATGAAATATGTCTTTTAAGCATTTAGTAGTATTATTTTTCCAAAACAGAGGAAAAAACAATAATCATCCCTTTATCGCCTTCCGGTAAATTCAGAAATGTTAACACAAAAATTTTTATCGTCTACAACATTAACTATTTGTGTCATCAGCAATTTCATGACTTTGTAATTTTTGAAATGCAGATTCACCAGTTCCATTTCCCTCGAGTTTTTAAATATTTATAAAAGATTATTTTCAAATTCTGAATAATTAAAGATGTATTTGTTTGTATTGCATTTGTGGGTTTTTTAAAAACATGTAAAATATCAAAAAATGATTTATATAAGGATACAAGTTTGGAAGCAAAAGCTCCGTATTTAATCTAACAAGATTAAATCTGGATACATGTGTTTCTTAGATAGTACGCAATAAAGAATCGAATTATCATACTCATGGGAGAAAATATCGAAATAAACATTTAAATAAAAAGGAGATTTTTCTATGTTAGTGGCTTCATAAAATTTATGGACTCGGTGGTTGTTTTCCCTCCACAAAAATTGTTTCGTAGCTATTATTATTTTTAATTATTATTCTTTGTCTTGTAGCTTGAGAATATTTCATTTAAAATATTCTGAACAATACAAATAATAATTGTTTATGAACGAACTTTCAACAATTATTTGCCATGCAGGTAAATATGGATCTAAGTTGCTTTCTGTAGTTGAAATTTGCCTGCTTATATCTGTAAGCTGATTGAGTATCAACTCTTAAATCTGTGTTAATTCATTTACAAGAAAAGAAGACGACAAATCCTGATTCTTATTTTTGAAGTTTATTTTAAAATCTGAATTTCCCATCATTACAACTAAGTAGAAAAGAAAAGAATTCGAACTCGAGTAAATTGGTTTATTACTGTTTATAATACTTCTTAATAAATGAAAATTGCGTATATTTACGTTCTGTTAACAATTAAAATGATATTCTAGAATATCAAGGGCGCATAAAGAATTTTACAATTAAAACTCTTATAAGGATAAAGTTTTCATTATTATTAAAATGAAAAAAGAAAATAAAAGGTTTAAAATAAACAAGTAATATAAAAAGAATTTAAATTCAATTCCTACTTGGGTCAACAAAGATAAATTTTTATTTTAGTTACTTTTTATTAAATAATTATAATTAATATAAATATGTATATACATATGGAAGAATCACAATATTAAGTGGCAAAAAAGAAAGCGAATTTCCTTGCAATTCTCAATTTTCCTTTCTATATATGGTGTTGGACTATTATTTTTTTTTGCTACTATTTATTCGTTTTCTATTTGTTTTAGTTTCTAATTTATGAAGCTGATGGTGGTCTATAATTTCTCATTCAATCCATCTCTTGTAATGCTTCATTATTGCAAGGAACCTCTCCAGTCAGTTTCGAGCAGTCCAGTTCTTCAGTTAATAGTCCATCTAATGATTTCACACTACTCAAGGCGACATATGCTTGACCTGCTGCGAAGAGTTTTCGTCCTAGATATATTACTGCGTAATATACAGTGCTACCTTGCATTTTATGTACTGTTGATGCCCCTGATAATATTAATGGTAGCATTTTTGTTCAGCAGTATCGTAGCTGCTTTTGGCCAAGAATTGCCCTGATATTGGCTAGATTCTTAATTCATTAAATTTAATTAATGAATTAATATTCGAAAAAACTGTATGAACATAAAGTGTCATCCATTGCAAGTTTTAAAAAAAATGTATTTGAACTTGAGTGGATGAATAAAATGTATTTTATTAACGATTGAAAATTTGAACAAGATATATAAATATATATAGGGAGAGTGTGAACTAATAGTAGGAATTGAAAAAGTTGGTTGAAAAAATTTTAAATCCCTTTTAAATAACAATAAAAATTTTAATAACACTATTTTTATATGAGAATAATCTAAAATGCATTCTATTGATTGAAAATTGCAATTTTTTTAACATTTTTACAACGAAATATTTACGTTTCACTTCTGAAATAAGAAAATTTATTTCTTTCATTTGAAAGTCCTATAATAAGTTTAAGTTAATAAGTGCTATAATAAGTTATAATATGTAAATAAATATGTATACATTTTAATTTATAACTTCCCAAAATGTTTTTTAAAAAGTATTAAAATTCATTACAAAACTAATTATGGGAAACTAGATCTGCAAACTATTTAAATAATCAGTTGCGATTTATAGAGAAATAAATTTGAATTAAATTTTTTTACCTGAACTGTTACAGACTTTCTTTTATATTATGTATTAAGAAATTATCAATTTGTAATTATCATTTTACTTGTCTTTTAAAAGATTCGTTTTGGTACATTTATTTTTATTTTGATCCTCTCAAGAGAGTTGCTTTCTTTGAAACGATGATTAAAACTTTTTAGCCAGATTATTTTTTGATGATTTATTGGAAAACACGCCTTATTAGCATATAAAAAATAATAAATTTTAGTGCCACCTTTCATTTTTGATATTTATAAATTTATAAATATTTTAATATTTTTTCCAAGATTTTCCATTTTTAAATTTTAGGATCCCTCTAAGGCCTATGCAGCCAAACTATCTACAAAGCGGTTCCATTGAAAATAACGAATAAGAACTCCAAATATAAGCATAGAAAAGAGACGGAATTGAAATATATTGATGGAACTCTCATGAAACAGATATAGTATCATTCTAAAAATAAAATATTGATATAAGAAAAATTCAATTTTTATTCAAATAAATTATATCCATGTAATCCTAGTGTCATAGAAAACTACTGGGAATATTCTGTTTTAGTGATGCAGCAGATAAAATATTGTTCTTTTATTTCATCTATGAATATTGAAATATTGTTGATGTTGTTTACGGTATAAATTTTATTGGTCCTATCCCTCTCCCCTTTTAGAAATGTGAGGTTATAAAAGCATATTTTGCGGTATTTTATAAAAAGAATTTAATATATGAAAAGCATATGCTTTTAAAAATCACATAAAAAATAAAAAAGATAGATTTCTCAAAAGGAAATCGAATTTAAAATAATTCATACTCTTGAAATACAATATATTTATCGTGTTCTTTAAAAAATTATATATTAATGAAAATATTGAAAACAACAGTTTGAACAAGTTGATATACTTTTTATGAAATATAACTCTCACTCTCTATTTTTTCAAATTTCTTTATTTTTCTAATTAACTTTTGAAATGAAAAAAAGAGATGTTTATAAAACGTAAATTTAATCTCATTTTCTAAAATAACATATACAAATACTATCCGTATTATTAAGAATATATTTTACAAATGAAAGGAGTTTATACAATGAAGTAAAATATAATTGATTAACTGTTTGTATTGTTACAAAATACCTAATTTTAATTATTATTTAAGGTTTTGCATTTTCCTTTTATATAAGGATTTTTTGAGAATAAAAGCACACACCTCAGGCAGATAAACAACATAACTTGCTATAAAAACAATAATATAATAAATAATTTGACTGTTAATTTTAAATGTTAATTTCCCCAAAATTTTAACTCTTTTGGTGAAAGCCTTTCGTGAAAAGATAAATATTTATTATAAACATGATCCTTTTTCAATTTTCTGTAACATGTGATTTTGACTGATTTTATTAATACAGACTTAAAGAAGGAAATTTGTCCAGAAAAAATAAATCGATTCAATAATTTGGCTTCATAGATCAAGAGTTGTAATTAAGTTGAAATTGAATTGCACCTTCTTCAAACATTAATACTAACAGAAACTTTCAGTGTATTTTTATTTCATATTTGGCCAATACTGTAATTTGTAAACTAATTGGAAAAAATAATTAAAATCACTGCAATTTTGCAATCACTGCAAATAATTAAAATCTCTTATAAAAATATGTTCTAAAATAATACAAAAAATAATTTTTTCCTAAAATCTGCATTTAGGAATTAAAAAAAAAATCTGAAAAGTTTAAAGCAATTCATAAATAGTGCATATAATGTTTATATTAAAGAAGAAACAGCAATGTTTAGTGCAAAATTTAAATTAAGAAGAATATTGCTTTTCTTTTAATTCAGATTTGTTTCTAATAAGAACAAAAGTTATATATATAGTATGAATTTTATGAGGGTTATAGGTGTGTAATTGGGGAAATAGGTGCACCAATTAGTATTAAATGCAGATTATTTATAGACACGAAATGTAATAAGAGCTGTATTATTTACAGATTCGCATGGCTAACATAGCAAGTGTTTTCATAATTAGAGCACTTTAAGAAACAAATTTATTTTTATTGCAGTATTGAATACTGAATTATCTCCCTCTTGATTTTAAAAACACTTAGTATTATTTGTAAAAATAATAAGCTTCAATCCAATTCTTTTGAATAAAAACTTGAAATTAAAGAATTTCAGAAAAACTTCAGAAAAAAATAATAAGGATCACGAAATCGGATTGGTGAACAATCGTATCATTTTCTCATTTTATCCTGGAAAAATGTGACATAATGAGAAATATAATGCATCCATTCCTAAAACCAATTATCTTATATTTCTTGCCAAAATCTTGTTTTAAACTAATGCATATCGATTTCAAATATTGCATATAACTACGAAAGTGTAATAGCCAATATAAATTTGTGACAGAAATCCATTCAGAATAAAAGAAAAATAATTCAAATATCGATGATATCAATATTCCTACTAATGAAATTATTTTATTAAATCTAATATACCTTCATTCTACATTTTCACCATTTAATTATTATATATACTATCGTCTTTAATTTATTGATAATAAATATATAGTTATATATTTATTATCAATATATATATATATATATATATATATATATATATTCATTTGAATCATCAGAAAACTTAACTGATTTCACATTTTAAAGGAAAATATTATTTAATACTTTTGTATAAAAAGACTTTACGACCTTCCTTAATCGAGATATATGTGCAACACTTCCTAAAATTACACGGATTTTTATGTTGGAGCAAAGAAGCCTCAGAATGAGAACTGTTCAACGACTATCACTGATTTAGGATTTTGAATCCGACAAACAGTATATACCATTAACTGCAAGCCACAAAGCGCCTTGCCTGGGACTGTCAACACCGTTGTCAGACTGTTGATGACTCGAAACATGTTGCCTTGTCTGACGAATTTCATTTCCAAATGCATCAGGTGGATAAACGTACATGGGTATGAAGATAGAATCTAGAGACTTTACATGTCAGCAGAGTACATGTTTCTGATATAATATGATGAGTGCGCAAGCGGCATGCTATGAAACTGCTGATATGTCAAGAGATGAATCTGACAAATAAAGTATATAAACATCCTGTAATTTCATCTACATATATGTTTGTTACACAATCCGACAAATTTCGATAATTCCAGCAGGACAATACATGTCCCAAGCATCGAAAACTGCTACCGAGTGACTCCAGGAACATTATTTCGACTTTAGATACTTCCATTAAATCTCCAGACAAGTAGGTTATTGAAAAGAGTCTAGCTCTAGAATGTATTTTTTATCTAAACTAAGCACTTGATTTATTACTCAGTTCAATGCGCTAAAAGTTTAAAATAAGAAGTTTTATTTATCAGCGAAATTATAAAAAAAAATGGATATTTTATTCTTTTAATGAAATGTTAGTTTAGTATTACGTTCTAGAGGTTTCAAAAACACAGAAGGTTTGATGAGTTTTTCTACACTTAACTACTACATTTCTTTCCCAGAATAAAATATATAATGATTCTTTAGTATTCATTTATTAATAGTCTTACACGAATATTATATAAATATTAAATGTACACGAATAAAATTTATTTCAAATTAAACAATGTGATTCTATTTTATTCAAATATAAATGTGACTGAAATGCTGGAAGTTTCACAGAATCCTATAATTTTTCCAGTGTCTTAATTGGTTATGGTTACCGGTTTTGAATCGACCGGTTTATTAAAATCGATTTTAGTTGATGTCTATTTAGATATTTCTCAGATATCATTTATTGGTTATTTAAAGAATAATAAGTAAATCTCTTTAATTTGTATCGTAATCTTCTGATGAGATTATGCTGCTTAACAAGTAGGAATGTTGTTATTATACAGGATGATCAAGAAATAACAGGAAGTGTTCGGAACGCTGTTGCGTGTTATGTACTAGACGAAATATAACAACATTTGGCCACCATACACATTAATGTATACGGTTTCGATTTGTCAAGAAAAAAATTAGAACCTGTAATAACTCTGCACGCCAGACAGGAATACTAATTTCATTTCCCTTCAAGAATTTTTATTGAAGGTGTATACATATGAAGGAATATGAAATATATTATTTACAATAGTGGATTACCTTTCAGGTTATTAATAATTAATAATGATTCAGAGTTCTCCTCAGAACTCCTACTAAACACGCACACACTCTCTACGTCGAGACTCCCTAATATTACTCGTGGCTTCTAACCCCGCGCAACTATTCTTCACATCCTTTTGAGGACGGCCGGAACAGTTTCGTAGTAGCTAGTGACATGACAGTACCGAAAAACGCCGATAGGGGAAATCTTGACGCTGCAAGCGCATTATGAGAGAAAAAAGAATACATAACTGTCAATGGAAATAGTAAATAACAACACACCTGAAACCAATGAAAAATGTTTATTATATCAACTTACAAATTTGGCTCAAGGTAACCACCATCCTGATGTTCCAAAAATTTCCACGCGGTACACTAGATTTTCGAAGATGATTCGCAATATATCGGCATTTATTCGCCTGACATGTAACATTATTTTTTCTTTTAAAGTAAGAATTTCAAGAACATGCCCATTGATACACAACGTTTTTCAAGCTTTGTGTATCAATGGGAACCAGAAATCGTTCTCGGGCTTGGTTGCACACCAAGAATTTCAGTTGCTTCAAATCTTTCTACCATTCTTCTTTAGTTAGGGTCATCGGACCTCTAAGTAACTGTTTTAACCGCCAGTATTCACGAAGAGCAGCACTGGCATTTTCATCTCTCTGATAAAACAGCTTGACTAATGAGCCAAGTTTACGTAGTGACACGCCATCTATGGACGGATTCTTGCAGAATGACATGAATTCCAGAACCCTTCCTTTTATCCTCGATATCTTTATTTGCTTAAAAGTACCTGTATATGCAAATTACATAATGAAGTGTTCGATTGCAGCGCCGGAATTTTCTCTATTGGCTCTTTTCGGTACTATTTTTTTCTTGACAAATCGAAAACGCATACTTTAATGTATATGGTGGCCAAATTTTGTTATATTTCGTCAGGTACATAACAAGCTACAGGACTCCAAAAACCTCCTGTTATTTCTTGATCATACTGTATTAAACCTCTTTATAAATATTAGAGGACAAATTTTATTTATCGAAGAATAATAAGTACATATGATTTAAATAAGATTAGTACTCATTCTTCAAAATTTCTCAGTTTAGTTTAGTTTAGTTATATTAATGTCCCGTTTTAAGCAACACTATGGCTATTTTGTGACTGAACTCGTAATTTTGAACCGCGGTCAGATGACGAGGATGACACCTGAGCTGGCACCCCCTACTCCACACCACGCCACACCACACCAGCGGGAGGCCCCCTTACACGACGGTTCTTCAGTGGAATCGGGTCTCGAACCTGAAAACCTATGGCTCACGAGCCGAGACCTTACCACCAGGCCACCGCAGCCTCTCAAAATTTCTCAGAAAAAATTAGAATGAAAATTTAAACATTCATTATTTCTCGAGATCTATAATTTCCATATCAATAAGATGCAACAAAAAATGAATACATTATATATTGCACATAATATGCAAAAAAAAGCATTTAATTCTTGTTTTTTTTAATTTTAGGATATTAAAAATGAATTTGCATTGCACAATATCACATACTTTAAAAGAATATTATAATCAAATTTACTTGGAAATTAATCTTGCGATGTATTAAGAAAACATTCTCTGAAAAAATTCATGATTTTCAAAAGATTTCACAAGAGATTGAAACCTTGAAAATCTTTCAGGAAATCATTATTTATAAAACAAAAGTAAATATGCAAATTTATTTATGCAAAAATCGTTCGTCAAAAAAATTTTGAATCATCAAAAAAAATTTTTGACAATTGAATGGTAAATATTTTATTCAATTATCATAGCTTTAATCTAGTTAGAATAAATAATAAGTTTTATTAAGCTAAAAGGAGGAAGCATACAAATATGAATTATATGATAATATTAATTCACTTTAAGATATGAACCTGGTATTTTTATTTTTGCTCGTTTGAGAAAGTATAATTTGAGAAAACATAAATACTTTTTTGATAATGGAATCTCATACACACAAAGAAGGTAATCCCAATATAAGATTTTTTTTATTATTATTTTAAGGTAGCGCATATAAAAAGTATTTGAAGATTAAATCATTCAATTTAATGAAGCAATGTACTAAAATATTGGATCATCTGGTAAATAATGCTGTTTTTATTGCCTGAATTAAAAGTTACAAGAAAAGGAGTTCAAATCAGAGCAAAAAAGAACAGACAGCTTAAGTGCAAAATTGACAGACAGCTTTAAAAAATTGTTTTCCTGGAGTTTGGAAATTTGTAATATAAAAAACAGAATTAATTATGGGATGCTCTGTTAATTCATTTTTTTTTTACTTTTCTATTTCAAAGGTCTTGTAATTTAATATTTGAAATTCGTTTTTATTTATTATCAAAAACTTCCAAATATTTTTTCTATTGTTTAATCCTCTAATAATTCAAGATCTTCAGAAGAATAAAACTTTAAAAACCTTTTTAAAAAATGCTAAATTTCAGAAAAAGGAAAATACAAAAATTTTAAGATAATGCCATTTATAGAGATAACAGCTATTAGAATATGTACTACTTTATTTGTAAAATTTATTCTTTATAGAGAGAATTCTAAGATTATTTAAATAGTTATACATTTCTATGTACTAAATGATATTTTTTATGTGAAAAAATTGATAAACAACTGCTGTCAATGTAGTATTGTTATGCAAAAATGAATGATTCTAAGAATATCGTTAGCATAGCGAATGTACGAGGCTGTATTATAATATCATCTAATGATATATAGTCAATGAAAATAAATTATTTTCATACAGATAAATCACTTAAATGGATATTTAATATACAATATTTTGTTTCTTTGAAAATTGTAATGCAAAGTTCGCTTATCTTTTTATATTACTTAAATAAAAGAAAAATATTCTTTAAGCATTCACATAAAGCAAATGCTTAAAAATAAAAGTACGAACAAAAATGTTTGCTATTTATTCAACGTTCATTATTAATGTCTTTAATTGTCCAAAGATATGAAGGATCATGTCAATGAAGTAGTTTGAAGCTGTCTCCATGTTTTGTCATTTTTTTATCAATATTTTCTCATTTAAATATATCAATGACACTGGCATTTTTTTAATTTCTTTAGTATAAAATAGTTTATTATCCTGGCTGCCAAGATTGTGTTATCTTTTGTTTTGTTTATAAAAGTAATAGAACAAGCTTGAAATTTACAAACAAGGCACATTATCTAAATATCCTTTGAATATGCATTAAATGATATACTTAATTTATTACACTGAAAAAATTTCAGATTTGCAATTATTTATTAATTATGTGTAAATTACTGCCTTAACAGTCTCAATTTCATTATTCCTATCTAAGAAGTAAATAACTGTGTCTAATATGGTTATTGGAAAAATTGGGAGAAAGCAATCATATTCCAGATATGATATCTTCAAATTATTTTGTTCTGTATAAGCAATGCGTTTTTCAGTTATTTATACCAAAAAACTATTGTTTCAATTGTTTATATATTTGAAATTTTTACTATGCATTTTACAATTTTTAGAAAGGGTTTTCTTTACGATGTCATAAAAGAGTTCTCACATTTATTATTATTAAAATAAAAAAATTTTTATTCAATATTAAGTAACAAGCATATTTGCTATTAATATTACCAAATTAAAATTTCAAGAACAATGTTAATATTCGCATATATGAAAAAATAATAAGATTTAGCTTTTTTCATTTACAGCTATGTGTGCAGTGTGCTTTCAAGTAATTATTCAAAATAGTATAATTAATTTAATTTTCTTCGATAATTATTCATTTTTTTAGTATTGTGTCATTATTTATTCTTCCTAATAGATGAAATTTCATGAACAATTCGATATTTTTTCCTCCAATATAAATATATAATAACTTGCAATATATTATATAAGAAGCGAGGAAAAGTGATATTCATACTTTTAGACTTCATTTGATAAACTAAAATGTATTTGAGCTAATTTACGTCGTTTATTTCAATTTATTAGTTAGTTTTCTAAAGTTGTACTTTCAAAAGTTAAGAAAAAAAAAATTGAACATTTTATTTGAACAAACATTTTATTTTGTTAAAAGCAAACATTTTATATGAACATGTTATTTAAAACTATTCATATTAATACTTAATCTGAATATTCATAGCTATCAATAAAAACTATTTTAATAACAGTGTATTTTAATGCTATGAAAATAATTGTCTCTATATCTGATTAATGCATAAAATAAATTATATGAGAAAAAAATACTGAATGTTTTCTTTATTTTTGCAAATCCAATCTACTGCTTTAAAATATAATTAAATTTACGATATTGTTCTTTTATGTTGTTATTTACATGATTTACAAGAAATGATTAATTTCTTTAGAGAAAAATTTATTTAATTTTTAAATTTTACTAATTTTTATATAAATGGAATAGCTGAAGAGACTGAAATACACTTTTTATTTTTACTTACTGGTGGTAAGAAATATTGTTTGCAAAACGTTCTCGAATTAGATAAATAATCATATTATATTGATAGCATTGTTAACAGGTTAATTTTCCTAATATTACATAGGTTTTTTTTAGTAATTTTATACGATTACATTGAAAAAAACTGGACAATAGAAAAATAAATCTATCTTTTGGCAGGAAGAAATCAATAAAATCTATAATTCTGACATTAAATTTGGCTGAATGACAGTGAAATTGAAATATGTCTTAACATCTTTTCCATACTCTTTAAATGGAAAGCGATATGAGAATAAAGATCATATTCAAATTGATGATGCCATTATTTAGTTACAAATATTGAATTTGAAAATCATTGGGCTGATAATACATATATTTTTTTATTAATGACAATATTCCAAATATCAAGCACTGATAATTCAACAAAAATCTCTATCTTGTTACATTAACAATCATTGCAGGATAGTATAGAATCGATAGTTAGGTTAAATTTATAATTAAAAATTATAGCAATGTTTAAAAAATTATTTAGAAAACCAAGCACTTTTCTACTGGGTGTATGGATGTTGATATCGTTTCAACAAAAAGGGAAACGAAATTCTAACTGGACAACTTTGACTGTGGATGATCATATAAAAATTTAGAAAGTAGAACTTTAGAAGAAAATTTAGAAAAATTAGAAGTAGAAAAAAATATTGATAGAACGATTTATATAGACATATAAAAGATGATGTACAAATAAATATAATCCCATGCTAACAAGTATTGATAAAACGAATTATCTTAGGTGAAGGAACATTCAGCCTTTTCACCATTTTGCTGAAAAAAATATCTATTATTTGAAATATTATTTAAAATTAAATATTTTAATATGGAAAATATAATGTTTATTATGTTGTTCATCTCTTCTATAACAAGCAATTTATGATAAGCTATAAAAAATTTTTGAATTTGTAAATAATTTATAACTTTTTTATAAAATTTTCTCTAATTATAGAAACAAGCCGAATTTTTACAGAAATATTATATTAAAATATCTTACATTTAAAGAAAAATAAAGAAAACATCAGGATAAATGTAATTTAAGAAAATTAGGGAGTTACAAAACAAATTATATATTTTTCTATTTCATAAGGCATTATGTAATGAAAGCAGCAGGGTAAAAACAATTAAACACTCGATGGATTTGTGAAAATAAGTGATGAATTAATATCAAGTTGCTTTCAAAATATACGATGCATGATATAATTCGCATAATTATCTTCAAAGAATTATACGAATTTTTCTTTTAATTAAAATATAACAATCCCAATATAAACTTTAAAATCATACAAAGTGTTATCAAATTCTATTAGAAATCATACATCTTTCATTAATTAAAGCATTACTTATTATTAATTATGAATAAATAATTTTATTTTTTTATCAAATTATTCCAGATGAGGGATTTTAACTGCATTTTAAAGTGAATGTCTTCTAAAGAAATTATTACAATACTGGTTTTTCGATTTTATTGAAACTGAGGTTTAAAAAATTAAATTCTCAAATCATATTTTCTGAACAAACTTGCCTTTTTCTCAAATCCTAGAAATTTTGAAAGAATGTTCGTTTTTGTTTCATTAGTATATTTTATAAAAATATTTAAATAAAGTAATTCTGATGTTTTTTATTTGCATTCAAAATGAATAGTTAAAGATTTCATTGCAGTAATATCGACACTGGTTTAGAAACAATAATTATTATTTTTTAAAAAAAAATATGCTCACACTGAACATTTGAGAGCCGAATATTATTTATTTCTAATATTGAACTCTCAATTTAACATATGTCATCCCGTTATTTGTTAGCTTTTAAATAACATTTTATCTTCTCACATATTACACTTGAGTATATTCAATATATTATTATTATTAGTTTGTGTCCTAATTGTGTCTCTATTTCTATAAATAACTGGTCATTATTGTTATTATTGATCAATTTCGGTCATTATCGTTTGTTGCAGATGTGATAGATTTTTTTCATTGTATTTTAGTAGTTTTATTTTTTT